>LOEQ01009817.1:53358-64494 GCA_001685075.1 Bramus lutescens | reverse complement strand
AACCATCACCTGGTTCACATGGTCTGTGGTCCTGCTTTACTTCTCATCTGTGTGGCAGACGATCTGAGTTTTGGGGATTTGTACCATTTGTTGAAAAGATGACTGTGTCTCCACTGGATTGCCTTGGCGTTTGAGTTAAGAGCTCACTACACACATACACACACACACACACACACACACACACAGGGCACATGGGAGGTCTATCTGTCAATTCCTTGTTCTGTTCTAGTTTCCTTCCTGCATGTCTAGTTGGTGATTTCACATTATATTAACTATAGAAGTTTAATATGAATCTTGAAGTCATAAGGAATATGTCATCGGATTTTCTGCAAGAATAATAATCTCTGTGAAAAAAGGTAAGTGTATTTTTCCCAATACAACATGCTTCCTTTCTTTGTCTTTCCTCTTTGTATAGTTAGAAGGTCTGACAGACACCATGGCCCCACCCTTTCACTCTTTTGTCCTCTGGGGTGAGCATCTGCTTTCTGTGGACGCCTCTCCGTATGAGGAAGCTCTGCCCTGTTTCTACTCTGAAAAAAAAAGTTTATTTTTTAAATCAGGAATATGTTTTGAATTGATTTCGAACATTATTTTTCCTATACATTGAGTTGATTTTTTTTAAGTTTTCAGATTTACTTTGTTATGATTTGACATTGGTTTGACTTTTTCAGATTTATTTCTTAATTGTGTATATATTTGTTTGCCTGTCTGCATGGGCTAAGGGCATGTGCATGCAGTACCTGAGAAGGCCAGAAAAGGGACTGGATCTCCTGAACTGGTGTCACAGACAGTTGTGAGCAGCCTGTCATGAGTGTTAGGAACTGAACTCAGATCCTCTGCTAGGGCAGCAAGCCCTGTCAGTCACTGAGCATGCCACCAGTTTGCACAAGAATTTTTTTTATTTTTTTTAGGGTGAAGACCTTGCCCACAACCTATCGCTTTCCCTCAATATAGTGTTAGTATAAGCTGATAAATTTTTGTTTCAATTGCATACATGTTCATGAGGGACGTCAGCAAGGATCTTTCTCTGCCATAATGATCTTGTAATGACCGCTTCTGGTTTTGCTCTTGACTTAACACTGACCTCACACGGCTCATAAGAAAGTGTGGCTGCTTCCTCAGCTTCAGAAATTCATGTAAAACTGGTATAACCTCTATTTAAATGTTTGCTAGATTCCACCATAAAGTCACTGAGCATGGACGACATAGGAAAACTTTTCACTAAAAACTCACTGTTGAGCAGGGCTGGACACCTGCAATACCAGTCCACGAGGCTGAGGTAGAAAGATCATGAGTTTGATGTCAACCTGAGAGACACCATGAAACCCTAGATCCAAAAAAGAAAAAGAAGAAAAGGAAAGGAAAACAACTAAACAATAACAAAAACCAACTCAGTATCTTGGGTGAAGTGGAGCATCTGTACCTTGAATGCTGGTATTTTACATCTGCCGACTCCACCTTATTCGTCAGGTTTATAGATGATAGTCTGGGCACTCAGGAAGCAGAGGCAGATCAATGGATCTTGAGTTTGGGCCAGCCTGATCTACAGAGTGAGTTCCAGGAGAACAGGGTTACATAATCCCTGTCTCAATAAATCAAAAACCAACAAACAAAAAAACCTCCGGTGCTATCTTTTTGACAGCTATGGAGCCTGTTGTGATGTCACAATGGATTGATAATCGATAATTTGTGTCCTTTTTATCTTCTCAGTAAGCCTGGCTACAAGTTTGATCTTACAGATATTCTCAAAATATAATCTTTATTTTTATTTCCTCTTTGTTTTCGGTGTCATTGTTTTCTGTTTGAACTTTATTTTGTATCCACATTTTGCTCTGCGTTTCCCGTTTTCTAGGGTGGCGGCTTACACAGCACTAAATCAAAACTCCTTAGCCACATCTTACAAATTCTATGTAAAAATAAAATAAAATAAAAACATAAAATAAAAAAATTTAAATCTGCTTTTATTGTAATTCCTTTCAAACTACTACTTTCTCATTTTTATTTCTTTATTTTCTAGGCATTGCTCAGAAGTATTTTATTTTATTTCTGAATATTCAAGGATTCTCAAGACAGCATTCTTCTATCCATTTCTGATTTAATTCTGCTGTAATCAGAAGACATACAGGAATATTTTATAGCTTATTGACATGCTGTATGGCCTAAGATAGTTCATCTTGGTAAATATTATTTTTGTGCTGTTTGCTTCCTGTCTGTCCCATTTCCCCCCTTTCTCCTGTGCACCTTGTACTGCATTTTGTGCTTTGGTTCTGTTTCCTCTGCTGCCTTATTAGCTGTAATCCTGCAACTCCAGTAGTTGCTCAAGCTTGCAACATCACTAGCTGCATTCCGGCTGCCCCAATAGTTGTTTAAGTTTGCACCACCACTAGCTGCATTCCTGCCACTCCAGTGGTTGCTCAGGATTGTTGCATCACTAGCTTGTACTTCCAACTGCCATTGTACAACTTCCTGAAGATCACAGTGACAATGGCACAGGCCTGTTTCTCACCTTTCACTTATAGCTTCCATATTTGTGTAGAAACAATAACAATCTCCAGATACGATCAACTTTCAACTACATTATTGGGGGTTTATCTCCCTGTTTAAAGAGTAGACTGCATTGAAAAGGCATGTCAATCGGTCTGTGGTAATTTGTTGCACTCCATCTTCCTGGGTGTGACTAGAGCTTGCAGCAGCATTGTTATTTTTCTAGCTGAGCGTTTTCTGTGCGAGTCTGCTGGTGGTAAAGTCTTAGTTTCCATATGCCTGGCATGCATTTACTTTGAAAGAATACTCATAGCGAGCACAGCAGAGCAGGCTGGTTCTCTGATTTTGCGACTCCGAAGACAACAGCAGAGCACATTTATTTCTTTATATTCCAGTCTGATTTTCCTCCAGCCATTTAAAGGTTTCCCTTTTGTTGCCATGAGAATCTTGATTACCATGTTTCCTGCTGGCGTTGAATTTCTATTTCTTGTGCCTGCAGCTAGTTCCTTGGATTTCTGACTGTCCCACGAAGAATGCCTCCTCTGGAGTTTCACATGGAAGAATAGTCTGCACAAGCCCAAAATGCCAATCATGAGGCAACTTGAAGCTTACAACAGCCAACTTGGAGAAGTTTGCTACTGACCTGGAGCAGAGGATTGAGTCAGAGGCAGAGGTGAACAAACAGACAAACAGACCTTGTGGACAGAGGGTCAGGCCTTTGCTGTGGGTCAGAGTGCAGGCTTCTACTAACAGGAGACATTGAAAAGGAAAAGAATGGAGTAGAAGAAACCATTGGTAAAGGGAAATGGGGAGGCCCTGACAAAGAGAACAGGAAAAATAAAATAAAAATGCCTTGCCGAGACTCCCAAAACTGCATGCAAAGCTTTGCCCAAGAATTGTATAGTTTGTTAAAAGAACCTTAAATCAAAGGGGAGGAGGAGGAAGGAGAGAAGATGAAAAAGTGGGGATACAGCATAAGGGAGAGGTCACGTGATCCAGGTCAACCGCTATCTCCGATCACAGCTTCGCACCTACGGCTTCAGAAAACCTGCATGCGCTCTTTTGGTCTCCTCTTAGGAGTCTACATTGAGCATTTAGATGGCTGTAAATATCCCTCAGCTGTGTCAAGAGAACTGCCCTGAGAAAACATTTGCAGAACACCTTCATCATGGTAACAGGGAGTGCGCATTGACCGATAAATCTCAAAGAGAGAAGAGTTTAAAATTATGGAATTTTCTTTCCCTTTTCTGATGAAGAGAGAAAAGTTATATACACACACAGGAAAAAAAAACAGAGCATAAAAAAATAACCCTGAAAGAGTTTAATGGTAATGAAGAGCCCACTTTGTTGTCTGGAAAGAGGCAACAGCTGAACCTGAGCAAAGCAGTACGGCGTGGACATCTCACTGAATCCTGAATCGTGGGGCTTTGATGCAGAAGCTGCGCAGCGCCTGCTTCTATCCAAGCAACTAAGCCTCTTCCTGCTACACATCCAGAGCAATGCTTGAAAAAACATTGTCCCAAAACAGAAAATTCAGAGAAAAATGTGAAAGGAAGAAAAGGCAGTCCCAGTTGCCAAAAGCTAACAGAGGAGCAGGTGTGAGCCTCTGCTATGGGGGTTCAAGAAAATGTGGGAACACATAGAGGTCCTAGGAGCTGGGAAGTGGGGTCTTGAATGCACAAAGAAATCCAGGGTCACAGAGAGTGCAATCCCAGAGGAACAAGTTGTCTGGGAAAGAGCCTTGACAGGGACAGGGGCTTACAGGAGTCACTGCTGCAAGAGGGTACAGGGGCTCCGCCATCATTGCATGCAGGTGTGACTATGTCAACACTTGCCTGCCAGTCCTCCAGGTGACAGATGTCCAGGTTATTCCTGACCTCTACCAACACAGACATCACTGCTACAAGAGTCTTAAACTGTCCTCTAGTACACTAAAATAAGCTTTCATTAAGTTAATATCTAGGAGGGATATTACTGAATCATAAAATACTATGAGTTGTTCACAAAATGTGAGTTTTCTTTCAAATGTCCTAATACTAACTGATGAGGATAGCGTGCGTGTCTTTAATTTGCAGTTGTACAATAACTAAGAACCTAATCATTTCACGTGAGTTTTGGCCATTGAAGATCCCTCTTTAATGATAAACCAACTTAGCTTTTGTCCATTTTCCTATTGTCTTTGAGGGGAGGTACTGATACGCTCCAGACATTAGCACTTCAGAAACATGCGCCCCGCAAGGGCCTCCCCTTGCATTCTCTGTGCTCTTAAACATGCGCCCCGCAAGCGCCTCCCCTTGCATTCTCTGTGCTCTTAGCTACAGTTTGCCTTGTGCTGCCATCAAATATCACAACCTTTCCTTTGTAGGAGAAGACTTTTGAGGCTATTTAAGAGCTCTTTTCCTGCCTCAAGTTCAGACTGTGATCCTATGTGTCTCTTGAGGCTTCCGTCTGGGCATCCACTCTGATTTCAGGCTGGGCTCCAAGTAGAGTCAGCCCTCTGTATCCACAGGTCCTGTGTCTGGAGATTCAACCAGCTCCAGACAAAAATACTCAGGGGAGGCGGTTGTGTCTGTACTGATCATGTACAGATGGTTCAAACTGTTTCCTAAACTATGTGGTCCACTGCACTTCCTATGGCGACTGCACTCTGTTGGGTGTGGGATGCAATCTAGAATTGATTTAAAGCATGTGGAGTGGGGGGCACATGGAGGTTATATGCAAATACTGAGTTTTGTAAGGGGCTGAGTGTTAACACCCTTGGTTACATTTGGAAGAGAGATGTCCTTGAACCTGGCCTTCATAGTCACCAGGGTCGGCTGTGAATGTTTCTCATGTGGTCTCAGTAGCGCTGATCAGAAAGCTCACCTTTCCCCACAGATGTGAAATTCTAATTACATATAAAATCAAGGTGTTCATGTATGTCAAATATATGTGTACTTAGATCTATTAACTTATTTTCTATCCATATATGAATGCCTCATCATTTATCTTATAACTTAAAAGGAAATCCTGATGTCTGCAAGTCCAATCCCATGCACTATATACCCCTGGGGAATGTTGGCTATCAAGTGTGTTGCTGTTCTTCACAAATTTTAGAATTAATTTCTCCCAAAACTAAAAGAAGCATTTTCCTCCACTGACAGAGATGCAAAAATGTGGAGGGTTGTATGGTTTTTTAAAAACATTTTTATCTTCTTTAAATATTTTAACTATGTCTGTGTGTGTGCATGTGCATACATGCATATAAGTACAGGTACCTGCAGAGGCCAGAAAAGTTGTTGGATCCCCTGGAATTGGTCTCAGCCTAGTGTGGATGCTGGGAAGCAAACTTGGTCCTCAGCAAGAACAGCCTGCTGTCCTAACCACTGGACTTCTCTCCAGTTGCACAGTGGTTTGGCTTAGTTTTTTTTTTAAGTTTAGTAAAGAAAGATACAGGAAGTGCATACTAATGGAAAACCAGTGTGTGACTGTATTGATAAACTACTCTAATTGCATCTTTAAGAATAAAATAAAGACCTGACGAAAGAAAATTCCAGAAGAAAAGCATAACCATCCTAATTCAGGACAAATTCCGCCACAGCCACCTCCAAATACATGAAGAGAGGAGAAGTGAGAAGGGAATTGATCAAGCAATCACCATGGGTATTTCAAAACACATCTCTCAGAACTGACAGATCAAGCGAATGGTCAACAACAACAAAAAAAAAAATTCAACAACAAAATAAGCAATATTGATCCGACAGATACAGCCTTCAGAGAGAGCAAACACATTCTTCTCAAGTACACATGGCTAATTTGCAAAAACCGATGACAACGTTCTGGGCCACAAAAAAAAACTCCCGCCAAGCAATCAATACCAAATACTAAATTCTGTAGCTAGAAGACAATGAAGTCAGAAATCAACAGCAAAATGACAGCTTTTAGAAGCCTGTAGGAACAGCACTTACAGGACTTTCCGCGTCATAAAGGGAGATCCAGCAGAGTACCGCCCCTCCACTAAGAATAAAGAAAACGGCTACTGAGTGAAGTGGACCTCAGGGAGTCGAGCATCAACGCTCATTCCCAGTGACCTCAGACACAACCTTCTGTGACATCTAGAAAATGAAGCAGCTGTGGAAGTGTTAGAAGAGATAATGCACAACACTGACATAAGTTAAGGCTCTATGGGTACATTGATTGTTTGTGTTTAGGGTTCTGATTTGGTTTTTTAATTTGCTTTAGCTGTTTATCATACTAACATCTGATGTAGAGTACTGCAATGTAAATTTCACTTTGGCATATTATCCCAGCACAGAGATCTTTTCCAAATCTGAATTGCCAACTTAAGTTCAAAGACAGCATTCTCCTAGAAATCTGGCACTTGGTTCTTTGGGTACTGTGGGTTGAGGGCTTTCCAATTTCCCTATTTTAAATATCCAAAAACATTGCTAAAAGTAAACCAATCCTACCAAAGAGATGGACTAATTTTTTGTTGTTGTTTTTGTTTTTGTTTGACCTCTCTATTGTCCACTAACATCTTCCTTTGAAATATGGAACAGTGGATACCTGGCAATGGTGATGATCTAGAACAGTGACTCTCAACCTGACCCACTTGGGTTGCATAATGGATATTCACATTGCAATTTATAACAGTAGCAAAATTACTATGTTATGAAGTAGCAATGAAATAATTTTATGGTTAGGGGACACCACAGCATGAGAAACTGTATTAAAGTGTTTCAGCATTAGGAAGGTTGAGAACCACCAGTCTAGAACAAAGTGGCTTGGGTTAAAAATCCAGCAAAATGTAACTTAGTCACACGGTGACTCTGACAAAATCTCTCCCAAGATAACACTGACCTGGTTGAGGGCTGTAGCTGGTCCTGTCTCTCTCCTGAGGCCATCCGTGCTCCCTTCACACTGTGTCACACAATGGAAAGGAATGGAGAACGCGGGGCATCTTCTTAAAGGTCAAGAAAATGTGTATGGTATTAAATAAAAGTCTACTAGTGTCGTAGATGTGGAGAGCAGAGAAGGTCTTGGCAACTGGGTCCTCAAATATCCAAATTCAGGCACCTCTCCAATAACACCAAAGTGACAAGAGAAAAGGCCAGAGAGGACACCACATGGAAAAAGTGTTAAACTGCATGAGATAACATGCAGCTGCTATTAATAGCACCTTGTCAAGTCATCAGGACTGCTCCTTTGGAAGAAAGCTTGTGACAGAGTGATAAATGTCAAACTCCAGAAGTAGACACTGGTGTCTAATTTTCCTACTCATTGGGCTCTGTTTATGTCCATTTGTGCTGCTTATAGTGTCACAGGCCTGAGAATGTCGAGGCTCAACACCCAAATTGCCTAAGGTTCAGACATGACTCTACGACCATGAACTCACATGCAAGAGGGGAATATATCTAATCTTTCATTCCAAGACCCTAGAATAGAATCTGGCCTTAAAGGGTATCCAAAGAATGCCTTGGTGAGGGAATAAACAGGGTATAGAAAGACCAGTAAAGGGAGATGTAAAGAAGAATTTTATTTTGGTGGGGAGTAGAATTCATGGGCAAGAGAACACTGTGAGGAGGCACACTCATAGTGGAATGTGACCACTGCCTCTATCCTTTTGTTTAACAACATTATTAAAGTATAATTAATTCAGAATAAACTACAATTATTCAAAAAAGCCACGGGATGAGTTTGATGATGCCTATCATCCCTTTGCCATCACCAACAATGGGGATATATCTATAAGCCGCAATGGTCTCCTTCTGCATGGCCACACGTGGATGCCTATCATCCCTTTGTCATCACCAACAATGGGAATACATCTATAACCCACGATGGTCTCCTTATACACTGCCACACATGTAGACAGAGACTGCACTTTCATTTCCTGGCTGCTCAGATCCAAATAATCATATAGAAACTATATTAATTACAACACTGTTTGGGCAATGGCTCAGGCATATTCCTAGCTAGCTCTTACATCTTAAATTAACCCATTTCTATCAATCTGTGTATTACCACTAGGCTATGGCCTACCAGTAAGGTTCTGGCATCTTTCTCCTTCAGCAGCTACATGATGTTTCTTTGATTCTGCATACTCTCTCTATATATCTCTGTTAGGCTTTCTCACTTGGCTCTACTCTGCTAAGCTGTTGGATAAAACCACTTTATTCATTGACAAATGAAAGTAAAACATATAAAGAAGGACATTCCACATCTTCTCCCTTTTCTGTCTAATTAAAGAGGAAGGTTTTAACTTTAACACAATAAACTTACATATACAAAATAGTTCTCCAGCAAGAATTATGGTTACAATATTTGGTCCACTTATATTTGACAAATTAAGAAAAATATTCTATCATCTCTCCTATCTTATGAGTCCAACGTTTTATATCTAATTTATGTTTTATCATAACTAAGGAAAACTATTATTATAACAATCTAGTCTTCAACTCCATCTATGACCCCAGAAAGATAAGAAGAATATATTACTTAAGTAAACAGTCGTATACTATAAGCAACTTCCAAACTTCTAGAAATGACAGAGACATCTTGATGCCCGCACAAAGTTCTTTTGTAATGTTGGGACATCCATATTTAGCCTACAGGCCCATAGTATCTGGAAGACTTTTCCATGAAGCAAAAAATTTAAAACATGTTTTGTCTATCTTGGCAGTTTGCCAGTTACTCTCTTCTATATCCTGGAGAATGTCTGACAGTTTCTTCTGTGAAGCAGTTGTTCTGAAGGACCATCCAACCTTTTGGAAAGTTCAGCAGTCACTTCTCTGTGGGTCCTGCACATCCAGTTCATACAGCATACCATCAAGCAATCCAGYCAAGAGTAGTTTCTTGCCCAAATGGCTAGCCTTGTCACATTGAAAGGAAATTCCATAGAAAATTTTGTCAAAGCCCATCAACCTCTCTGATGTAATTGATGCTGCCAGAAGCAGACATGTCTCACTGTCCAGAAAGTCTAAGTTCTTAAAACATTATAAATGCCATATTATCTAGGTTTTTGAAAGTTTAAAGAATACCTATCCATCTGAAATATATCTCTGTACAATGAGAAAACCTAACATGACTATAGTTTGACTATTATAGACAACTGTCTATTAATCTATAACTTTTATTTATACTTTACAATTTAAGTGAGCTGTATAAACATATTATCTTAAATAACAGTAGTAATATACATATAACAAAATTGACCTTGTATCAATAAACCAAAGTCCATATGAATGTAAAGTATTAATTTCTATATCATATCCCTTTTTTCTTCTTTAGAAAAACCTTGACTGTGACCAATAATCATTTATAGTCAACCTCCTTTAAATGAAATCAAAATATTTATAAACAATATTTGGGATTTTGGGCATAGTTCTATAGACTACTTCTTGCTGATTGGGAGTGCTGTTCATCAGGTCCTTCATGGGGTACCCTGTGTGGTTGGTTCATCTCAGCCAGCAGTCCTGAAGCTGTTGTGGATGTTGAACCACCTGGCCATCACTCAGGTGGTCTTGTTTGGTCAAACCATATTAGCCAGTAAAGAATCTACAGCTTTCTATCCATGGAAACAAAAGAAGAACCTCTTTTCCAAAGTAACATATCCTGAGAGTTAAATCTTGAAGCCAAGATACCTTTAAAATCTGTAATTTGGTTTAGCTTGGCAACCTGTACAATGAAATGTCTCTTGGTAGTTAGCTCATTCACAGTCAAAAAAATTCAAAGAAAACACAATAATATACATACATAATCCAGACTCTGTATGTTTTCCATCTTTACATTTTTTATTCTATTTCTTTTATTTTTTAATTTTTGGTTTTCTGACACAGGCTGTCGTGAATCTCACTCTGTAGACCAGACTGTCCTTGAACTCATAGAGATCTACCTGCCTCTGCTTTCCAAGTACTAGGACCAAAGGCATGTGACACCACACCCAGTTAATCTATATCTTTTTTAAGGACCTTCTCTACCCTTTTTCTTTTCTCTCCCAAGCCTTCTTATATTTCTAAACACACTGTAAATCATTTAGAGGTTTTGTTTTCTTTTTCATCTGAATCTGTCTTTACTGTATAATCTCTATGTTTTTCTAACCACATGAGTCTTCAGTCTGGTAAGCGATATGACTAGGATTAAATCTGCAGCTTTGGCAACTGACTACACCCCATTCCTTAGATTTTTGAGAGTGTAGCTTAATGGCAGGGATACTGATGGGAGCCACGCTTATTGCCACAACTCTGTGAAGTTTCAAGGTCCCTGCCACCATCAAGAAGCATGCTTCCAGCTGCTCATAAAGACCATTAAGTTGTAGAGCCTCTTAAAAGAGATGTAAGGTTTTTATGACTAAAGCTTAGTCAGAAAGCATCTCTTTTTTGTTTGTTTCTGCTTTGTTTTGTTTTTAGACAGGGTTTCTTTGTGTAATAGCCCTAGCTTTCCTGGAGCTCACTCTTATGGGCCAGGCTGCCCTTGAACACACAGAGAACTTTCAGCCTCGGCCGCCTGAGTGCTGGGATTAAATGAGTGTGCCACCACCACCCAGGATAGGAAGCCTCTTAAAGAAGCCTTTGCCTCTGCTTGTCTATAGCAAACAGAGCCTACAGAAGAAAAGATGATTGTAGTAATAAGGGGAGCGGGCCCTGCTTTTTGTCCCGCCCGGCTCCCGCACGG
>LOEQ01009817.1:39939-53326 GCA_001685075.1 Bramus lutescens | reverse complement strand
TTCATTTAAGCACTGCCTGGCCCATTATATCTAGTCTCTTTTTTGCTAACTCTCACATCTTAATTAACCCATTTACCAAGAAGCTGTGCTTGACTCTGTTTTTATCTGTCTAGTATCGTTTTCTTAAGCTTTCTCAGGCTTTGTTTGCAAATTCATGCCCCACATTGGGTTACCATTTGTAGATAGAGACTGCGCTTTCATTCCTTGACCACCCAGACCCGAATAGTCACACAGATACTATAGTAATTACAACACTGTTTGGCCAGTGACTCAGGCATATTCCTAGCTAGCTCTTACGTCTTAAATTAACCTACTTCTATTAATCTATGTATCACCACGAGGCTGTGGCTTACCAATAATGTTCTGGCATCTTTCTCCTTCATCAGCTACATGGTGTCTCTTTGTCTCTGCCTACTCTCTATATCTCTGTTCAGATTTCCTGCCTGGCTTTACTCTGCTAAGCCATTGACCAAAACATCTCTATTCATCAAACAATAAAAGCAACACATATACAGAAGGAAATCCCACGTCACACATGGGCTATGCGGGAGAGATGTGGGGGTATCCTGGAGTGCTCCCAGAACTGACACCTGCATGGTACCAAAAAGAGCAGGACAAGGAGGAAGAAGACCTTGGGAGTACACACAGAACAGAGGCCCTGATGGAGTCCTGAAGCATTGCCCTTTAGAACTGCCTTGCCCTGAGATGGGAACCCAGCCTTTGGACTCCCACATCTACCAGCCATTTGGATATTAATGTGTCCCACAAATGGACTTTATCATTGGCAGAGTCTTTTACCCAAGGCAGCTTCTAGGAAGGGACTCAGCTGTGAACCCCAGTGACTCTAGGATAAGCACCTCTGTCTTAGGAGGGAAACTACAGCATCCATCTCCAATGGTCAAAGGACAATACTGGTCATATTTATCATTGGTTGACAAAACCTAGAGACACCATGAAGGGAAAACTTCAGCTGAAGAACTGCCACAATCAGATTGGACTGTGGGCATGTCTTCATTGATAATAAATGTAGAAGTTCCCAGGCCACTATGGGTGGCACCATCCCTACACAGTTGGGCCTGATCTCTACAAGGAAGGTAGCTGAATGTGAGCCAGAGAGCTAACAATGAGCAAGTCAAGAAGTAGCAGCATCCCAGGTCTCTATTTCAGTTCCTGCTCTGACTCCTCTCAACTGTGGGCTGTGACCTGGAAGTGGAAACCAAATAAACCCTATCCTCCCATGTTTTTGGTCACCATAGCAACTGAAAGCAAGCTAGAGCAGGCACCCAGTGGCAGATGGACCAGGCCACTGAACTCACAAAGTAGAGAAATTAGTTTCTCTTGCTAAAGGAGAGTCCAGTCTGACCAAAGAAAAGTTTCTGTCTGTGTTCCAGGTACACAGTATATGTCTACTGCCTCGTTAATACAAATACCCAACCATGCCCCAGTACCACAGCAGAAGTGACTGAGGCCTAGAGAGACCAAGAGACCATCCTGGTCACATCATCCCTGAGCTCAGCCCTGGCTCCCTGATACTACAGGCAGCCTTCCTGTTGTGAATTGCCCACTACTATGGCATAGTGTCTGTAGCTTTATTTCCATTGACATTTTTTGTATTTTATTTGATACCAAAGATATTTTCCTTTTTAAGGTATTATTTTTGTATCTCATATTCAAAAATCTAAAAATTGGTAGCATAGTGATGCTGATCCTGTAAATCACCCATGCCTGTATTAGAAATTACCAGTTACATGGTGTCCTGTCATTACACCAGCAAAGTCAATCATTATAGCTCATAATTCATGACAGAGCTGTCAATTAGTCTGACTCAAAGAACTTATAGAAAAGGAAAATATTCATATACTTCCAAAGAGGATGAACTCAAAGGCCCAGGCCCAGCACCATTCCTTCTTCAGTAGGGGATGGTCTTTTACTGAGTTACCCCAATCAGAGATATCATGCCTACACCTTAGAAGCAACATTCTGGTCAAACTCATTTCTTACAAGTGCTACAAGACTGACTCAAAGAAGTAAAACCAGGAAGATTAGCTATGCTAAAAGTCACATGGGAGTCCAGCCATATGTGGTTAGCAGTTGACTGGATCATCTTTGAAACATCAGCCTGTCTGGTCCTGGAACCTGACATCCTCAGACAAGGTGGTGAGAAAGAGGCCTGGGTGTAGAATGACAAAACTGAGGGAAAACTGGTCACACCAAGAAGACTCAATTGGTGTTGCTAAGCCTAGGTAGGTGATGCAGACACCCTTCAGGGGAAGCTGCACCTCTCATCACAGAGCTAACATACCTAATACAAGAGTCAGTGTAGATGGAAGTTTCTGTCTACCCAGTCCTGAAGCCATTCAGTACTAAATAAACAGAGGCTTATATTAATCATAAGCTATTTGGCCTAATAGCTCAGGCTTGTGACTGTTGTCAGAGGGGGCTCATTCGTTTTCCAGCCACCCAGACTAGAAATAACCACAGAGAAACTGTATTAACTAAATCACTGCTTAGCCTGTTACTTTATGCATATTTCTAGCTAGCTCTTCTTAAATTAACCAATTTTTATTATTTTATATTTTACCACGAGGCTTATGACCTACCTGCAAGATTCCAGCTGGCAGCTTGTGTTTTTCTCTTCTGGCAGCTACATGGCATCTCACTGACTCCACCTACTTTTTCCCAGCATTCAATTTGGTTTTCCCACCTAGCTCTATTCTTCCCTATCATAGGCAAAAGCAGCTTCTTTATTCATTAACCAATAAATGAAACACATATACAAAAGGACCTCTCACACCATTTCCTGACACCAAGGACAGCCATAGCCTTGGAAAGCCTAGACCAGGCCAATTCTCTTCCCTGAGCTGCTCCCATCCCTGAGATCCCTTCTCACTTTATAATGTATTCTGTTTATGGTGTAGTCGAAACCGTGTTCACAGTCTCTTTTCTCTTCATGATGATTTGTGCTTGATATGCAGCTAATTTGGTGGTGGTGGCACGGTTTGTGTTGTTTAGGGGGGTGTTTTGTTTTGTTTTTTGGAATTGCAATTCAGACTTAGTACCTGCCTTTTCATCTTTTTATAATTTTGAACATTTAAACCTCCCACAGTGGGGCTGAAGAGGGATCAGTTGTTAAGAGCACTGGCTGCTCTTCTAGAGGACCCAGATTCAATTTCCAGCACTCTTATGATGGCTTAAATCCATCTTTAATCCCAGTCCCAAGGGATCTGATGCCCTCTTCTGACCTCCACAGGTATCAGGCACGTAGGTGCTACACAGGCATACATGCAACTAAAACACCCATACACAAAAAATTTACAAATATACAAATACACTAAAAAATTAAAGAAATTGTTCACTCCATTGGAAAATGAAACTGTGCAGACAGTTCACTAAGACAAATCTTGTACATACGCTTCCACCTTCCTCGGAAGTAAACGGGTTCATGAATTTCTGGTTTTTTATTTCTCATTCCATTTTGTAAGAACGGGCATCTCTCTTGTCTGTCTTCAGTAGCCTGCTGTGAAAACGCCACTGAAATTACTCTTACTTCCCAGAGAGACTATGGAATCACAGTTTCCTCCCATTCTTGTTCTCTGGCTGTGTTGCAAACCCTCCACTGTCATACTGTTTCCATCGCATCAGCTCTAAGCCGTCCTTTAGAAGGACTTCAGTGCAGTGTTTGATATAGTACAAGAGGCCACTAATTATTCCTTAGTGAGCAACTGTGCACATATGCTGTTTCCTATCTGTGGAGGCATGTCTGCGGAGGGGGGAAATTTCAGTGGATTTTTCTGGGTCAAAAAAAAAATTAATGTTACATCTTGTCAAGCTCCCCTCTAGAGGAAAAGCATCATTTTGCATTCCTACTGGAATTACATGAAAATATTTAACTTTCACAGCCTCATCAAATGTGTTACCTACACTATGGGCTTCTGATCAGCCTAGGATGTGAGACAGAGTCTCTCCACAGTGTTCTAATTTGCACTTATTATAACTAAGTTTAACTGCCTGCTGGATTTAGGAGCATGGACTGCCATGGTTTTCTTGCCCATTTCGTTTTGCATTCCACAGTTTTCTTCCATTTTCTGGGGTTAGTTCTATCTTGGGAAATTACCTCTGCTCTGAGCCTTCGGCTTTGTCATTTGGCCTTTGATAAAACACAGGTTGCTCTGTTGTGTAAAAATCACCTTTTATTTTTTGGTGCAACTGATACTGCCAGTCTCTTCTTTGGTTATTTCTGGATTTGTGGTTCCATTTGGAAGTTTTCTCCTGCTGAAGTGAAGTGGTCCAGGTTTTCTTTTGTCATTTACAAGGGATGTTTATGTGGGATGCTTATGTGGGATGTTTACATGGGATGTTTTCTACAGTTAGGTCTCCAGTCAATGTGGGATTGACTCTGCTGGCTGTGTGAAATGTGAAACTATTTTGTTCTAGATGAATGTCTATTGTATCACGATCACTTACTTTTAAGTATGCATTATCCTAAATTTTACGCATGGAATCAGGTACATGAGTGACAGATGAGCTGAGAAACCAAACAAGATGACTCAAAAATTGTCACTAGCAAGAAGCCATCACCTCAAGGCTAAACTGTCAAAGTCAGAAGAAAATTGCCCCAAGAGTTTGATAAGGTCTCCAGGTAAATGTTAAAATTCCAAAGAGAGATGGTATCTATGGCGGAAAAGTAGAAATGCCTCTTTTCTTCATATTTAGTGATCTCCTATCAGTGATTCCCATAGGACAACCCCAGATAGAAACCAAGTTCTAGGGAAGCCTGGGAGATGGATCCTACAGTTGTTAGCACTTTGGCAAAACAGAGCAGAACTAGAGAAAGCAGTGAGGGTTGATGTGGGCCAAGGACCAGTATAGCACTTGGTCAACAAGTGTAGAGTGTATCTCCAGTAAGACAAGTCCCCAAAAGGTACAACATGCATGCAGCTTATTAATACACTAAGAGCCAAATCTCTATGCATTAAGAGGTAGATATTTGTTTATAGATAGTAGTGCTGGCTAAAACACTGTGGTGAGAAAAAGCAAATTCATAGCCCAAATGTATGTCCCTGGCTGTGTGATACATAAACCATTAACCGTACTAGGATGAAAGGGACCCAGTGTAGCCAACCTACCAGTCTTGATGCCCTCCTTGGGCGAAGGTATCATATTAACATTAGTCTCCCTTGTAGATGCTCAGCAGTGGTCATAACTAGAAATGCTTGCCCTGGAGAAACGTAAACTGTTGGGGTCCCACAGACCCTTTATCACCATTGTTACCATATTTACACAGCCGTTATCCATTAGCAAGACAGTTGGTGACCACAGCCTAGCACATGTCACCTAGGTAGGTCACTCTTGTTATCACCAGGCCCCCATCCTTTCTCCTGCCATGTCTCTTGCCAACTAGTCAGGCTATTCATTTTACTACTGATGAACCTGTAAATACTAAAACTCAGATTTTTTTATATGCAAAAGAAACAACCAGGTCTAAGTCTGCAGGCTGGGAGGATTTCTATCATCTTTCAAGGCTACCCCTAAATGAAGTTTATTTACCATGTACTTTTGACTTATACTCAAGTACAAAGCCAACATCTCTATAAACAAAACTCAGTTTTTTCCATCTTCCTCACCAGGGGAGATGAGCAAGGGACATTGGTGCCATAGTGGGAGGCACCATGGTGCTGGGTCAACTGCCCAAGCTGAAGCAGTTCGCTTGTTCTCTGTCCCACTAGTGCCATCGCAAGCATACTACTTTGATTTATTATGACTGTTCTAGACCCACCTAGACTTTTATGACTGTGAATCTCATAGCCCACAGTTCTAGATACATGGTCACACAGCTCCTCATATTCGGATGGTCCAGTGTCATGGCAGAAGCCAGTTTTCAAAAGTTATATAATGATATAGACATACAACAAACTTCCCAGAACATAAAGCCCATGCTATGATTCTCTCACTAAGACATGACCTAAAATGTGCATGAAACCACCTACTACTGATGACCTCCAGCTGGTTTGGGCTTATCAGGTTCTATGACTCACATGGCAGAGGCTGGACTTGCTGTAGAGTCTCTTCCTGCTCTGGGCTACAGTCAACCTTTCATGTTTCCCAGAATATGAGCTGGAGCAGAATTCCCAGCATAGATGTGCTGCCTCCAGAACCCATAGACAATGACCAAACCTTGTTTCTTTCTCAGGGTGGGAGACTGAAACACACAGCAATTTGTCTTTTCCTTTGGAAGAAATTTACTGGCATGCCTTCATTTCTGAACTCCTAAGAAGGTTAGTGATGGCAAATTCATCACTTTCTCCCATGGGAGGTTTTATGTCCTGGCCTCTGGAACATGAGCATCTCGCTGAGACTTCGGACATGCCAACCACCTCTTGCTCCTCTGGCCAATCAATGTATTATAATATCATCAGTGTGCTAAACCACCACACCATGCTGCAGTATGCTCAGAAAACCTACATCTCTGTATACTCTCTTATGACAGAGAGTGGGGCAGTGAACATAAACCCTTTGCCAAATCATACACATATAATGTTATTGATTTCATCTCAGTGTAAATTATATCTGAGAGTCTTTTATAATTTAGGACATGGAAACACTTTTCAAAACAATGACAATATATGTCAGGCCTATTAATCTACCCAAACAAAGATATCACACCAAGCATAATAATAATCATCAGACCAACTAATGAACTGAACTTGTAGCCACCTGCTGCTACCATCCTAGGACCCTGGATTCCAATGGTGCCAGGCTGGCCAGTTAAATGAAGACTCTAACTTGGGAAGTATCACTTCTCTGTGCTTCATTTGTTCACTGATTCATTTGGGATCCATAGACGCTGGATGAATGAAGGATTTAGTCACTCGGTGATCTCCACCAGTTCCTTTCTCTAGGATGCTATGTAGTTTTAAATTTTGCCATTGTGGTCTGGGGCATGTGAGAGCCATCCAGGCATCCTTGCCATGAAGGGTTTTACCCACGTGACTAGGACTCCTTTTGGAGGTCCAAATGCTAAGAACTTCAAACCCACTCATTTGGGGGCCAGTAAAATGGCCCACAGGAGAGTTTCTGGGCTCTGCAGACTTGATGCAAGGTTCTCTCTGTCAGATCATGACAAGTCTTTGGGCCTCTGAGTATTAATTCCAACTCATATTTTGTGTTCAGAGGCATTCCCAATGTCTACATAGTCCCCTTCCTCTTTTCCTTGAGGCAAAATAAATCAAGTAAATGGGCAGACGAAAGAGGACCCAGAGCTCTGGAGAAGAACTGAGGGATGCACTACCCTGAAGAAAACTGGGTTCTCTTCTAAATAGGCTGGGTTTACCTGTTTAGGATCAGATCTACACATTGGATCCGATCCAGACAATGGAAAAGAAATTATAAACAAACATAACAACTACGTTTCAGAGTATTTTGGGTTCACAGTAAAATGGTGTGGAAAGTAGAAACCGTCTTCACATACTCCCTGCCTCTATACCTACACAGCTTCCCCCATTATCAGAAACATAAGAGCTGGTACAACAAATGGCCCTATATAGATTATTGTTTTCACAATAGACAGTTCACAGTAGAGTTCACTCTTGATATTGATGATGGTCCAACATTTGAAATATGTATAGTATCTTCCTTTACCAAATATATGAAATTGTTTCAGAGCCCTATCGACCATCTGTGTTATGCTCATTAATGCTCCCTCCTCCTAAGCTCTGGCAAACACTAGTCTTTTTTATCATATTCATAGTTTTTCCTTTTTCAGAATGCTATATAGCTGGAATTACACAATACGTTACTTTGCCACTGAGACTCTTCTTTCACTTCATAATACACATTTGTGACCTAGAATAACAGCTTTTTAGTATAATAAACAGCCTTTGAAAAAATATTCCTACAATTACAAGCAGAATAATATCCTAGGAAGCTGTCTTTCCATTTTGTCTATAGGAAGACTATGTTCTGTTAACTGTTTCCATATTTCTGTGGGTTATGACCCTTGGGCTGCCTCTCCAATTTTGCTGGTCATGACAGTCATTGCAATGGTCTTATTCAGGATGTTGAAGCATAGCCACCTGACCTCTTTTGCTTCATGGGTCAATCTCACATACTGCCATCAGTGAGCCTGTAACAGACTATCTTCCTGTTGGCGCTACTCTGAGAGAAGCCCCACTGCTGAAAGGCTCTGTGACCCTGGGGCAGCTCCGAGCCAGGGGCACATTCTTATGCCTTCAAGGGCCCTCATTTTTTAAAAGGAAAGTTAATGTGGGCCTAGAGAAATGGCTCAGTAGTTAAAAGAACGTACTATTTTTCCAGAAGATTCAAGTTTGGTTTCCAACACTCAAGGAAGATGGCTCACAACTGCCTCTAATTCCAGCTCTAGGGATTCGCCTCCTTCTTCTGGCCTTCACAGGCACCTGCACTCACATGCGCAGACTCCCACACAGACAGACATACACACAGAGAGAGAGAGAGAGAAAATAAGTAAATATAAAATGAAACATAAACGATTTTACTGGATGAGTGACATACCGAGAATATTTCCTAAAACTAGAAAGTCACAATTGTGCATCATGAATGCACAACACCAGCCCGACTCCAGGTCTCCACGCTTGAGAGACTTGTATTCTCAGCCTCCACCTTCTACAGTGGAAATTATGCCATCACAACTTTTTGCAATTGCAGCATTGCTTTCCATGTTTCCAGGGGCCATTCTAATAGCCAATTCATAGGACCCCCTAATATCATTGCCAAAAAGTTAAATACTATGATTCAAGATAAAAATTTGAAGTTAATCAACTCTTACATAGCCGATCTTTCGTTTAGCATCTCGAGACTTCAATTCTTTATGTTTCCTTAGCTCTTGCTAGTACATGCTAGCTAGTTCTTGTGGCTCCTTAGGGGAATTAATTTTTCCAGTCCTTGACTCAGAGCCTCCTTTACTGCATTATGAATCTATGGATATTAATATCAACTTGGACACTGTGTACAACTTAGCCTTAAATACAGGCATGGTGGGAAGAAGGATGGTGGTGTGGGACCATCGGGCACAAGCCATTTCATATGAATGAGGCCTATACATTATCCAAATCTGCCAGTGTGCAATAGACATTGGATTCCAGCTCATTTTCCTTTCCATTCTAAGGGTCAAAACCTATGCATTCAGGATGTCAGACAAGTGTTATACCACTGAGCTACATCCCCGGTCTGCTGAGATCACCTAGTAAAGAGGGTAGGTCATGTCCTCAGGCCTTAGAGTGTTCAGAGGTGGCTATGAAGCTCAAGTCATTCAGTGATCCACATACCCTCATCCCACTAGTCCCAGATACTCACCTTAGCAAGTCTGACTTGGCTGAGCTAGTCATCTGTGAAATTCCATTGCTCTGAATACAGATTCTGTGACTCAGACACTGACTTTCCTCAGACTAAAAATGCACTTCTTTACATGTGACAAGGGTCCTTTGCCTTTTATACCCAGATATCCGTATTCTGTTATACACCCTCAGCATTATCTTTCCATCAAACATCAGTAGTATTTAACAACAGCTATCTAGTACTATTCGGTCAGCAATTATTTCTCCTATATTTCAATCCATGATACAGCTCACTGCTGTACATTCTTCTACCTCCTAATTCACTACAAGAGAAAATGTAAGCACTGGACCATCACCTTGTTCCATGAGTCATCGATGTTTCATTTAGGACTTGTGGTGGGATCCATATTGCCAACTGGATGGTAGTGAACCAGTCTGAAACCCCATTGTCTAGTTTCTTGATTTATTCCTGGTAGCAGTTAAAGCAGAATCCATTCTTCAGGAGTCAGACTTTTCAGTGAAAATATGCCTTAGAGATCAATGTCTATAAAGAGAGGGGAGAGGAAAGGGGGACGGGCAGAAGGATAAATCCAGCTGTGATCATTTGTCCAACGGAGCATGGTGTTGTCCATTGTCAAAAGCAAGCTGGGGAGGAAAGGGTTTATTTGGTGTACATGTCCAGATCACTGTTTATCCCTGAAGGAAGTCAGGACAGGAACTAAAAGAGAGGAAGAACCTGGAGGCAGGAGCTGATGCAGGGAACATGGAAGGGTGCTGCTTATTGGCTTAGCTGGCTTTCTTCTGGACCCCAGAACCACTAGCTCAGGAATGGGAACACCCACAATGGGCTGGGTCCTCCCTATCAACCACTATTTGAGAAAATGCCTTACAGCCAGATCTTAGGGTATTTTTTCAGTTGAGCCTCCGTCCTTTCAGATAACTCTAGTTTGGTTGACATAAGATCAGTCAGCACATTATATTCATTTATAAAATTTTCACAGTAAAATCAATTGTTTTATATGCTGACTTTCAAAAGTATTTCATATTAGTTTCACGTTCTTTTATAAAAAACCTTTAACAATTTATGGGCTGATTATATAGCTTATACAATTCTAGTACAACCTTTGAAATTTCAATGCACATGCCAAATTGGATAAGCCACAATTTTTAATAAATAAACTGTATACATACCACTAATTTAGCACCTGTCGTGAGATATTTGATTATGCTGTATAAAGACAGGCCACTGTGATTAGTTTAATAAAAAAACTAAATGGCCAATCACTAGGCAAGAGGTAAAGGTGGGACTTCCGGACAGAGAGAGCTCTGGGAAAAAAAGGGAAGAGTTGCCAACCAGACACAGAGGAGGTAGGACAAAAGCCACAAACCATGTGACAGCACATAGATTAATAGAAAGAAGTTCATTGACATTCTAAGAGCTACACAGAAACAAGCCTAAGTTAAGGCTGAGATTTCATGATTATTAATAAGTCTCTGGGTCACAATTTTGAGGTTGGAGGTTCAAAAAAACTGTTACACGCACCATCCTATTATGAAGACACTGCTTTTACTTACCTTGTAATTGTTTGTGAATAAAGACATATTATGACTTGAGAACAGTCTAGAACATGAAATTTTTGTCACATTTTTCCTCTGTGTATTGCTATACAGAAGGACCCAACCAAACAGCACAGACTGTTTGAAAGTATTCTGAGAGGTAAGAAGAGAGCATCTCAAAGAACTCACTTATTACAAAAAGATTTTCATGCTTGTGGCTTTAATTTCTAGAAGAGAATAGGGAAGTGTTTCCTCCAAGGGTTTTTTTTTTGTGTGAGCTACCTGTGAAGTTCTTGGGTGCAATAGCACAATTCTCTGTGAAAGGAGCACCAGGAATCGATATTTTTTCTACTTTTAACAAGCTGATTGGGCTGTATGGACCACATATAGCTGAGCATTATCGCTGCTCAACAATGTTGAGTAATAGCAAAAGCTGAAGTCTGCCAGGCACTGCTCTACTGGGTGCCCTCACCACAGCTATAAGCAAGCAACTGCTGCCATTTTCATTTTCTAGGTAACAGAACTGAAACATGCACTCAGAATGGATGATGCAAAACAATATGTTGGTGAGAAGTCATGTATGCTACACTTTACAGTGACAGAAATCCAAAGTCAAGATCTTTTACGGAGGAATCTTAGAACCCTCCAGTCCAAGAGCTGAGAGCATCCTCAATCTTAAATGTGAATAGAAAATAACTGATTACACCAGTGTTCTGCTTATTAAAAATGGTGCTTTCATATGGGTGTGACATTTTCCAGGTGGTAAGTAGTTGCCCATTGAGCAAACGCCTCTCTATGTGTAAGTAAGGAGCTCTGATGACTAGGTCTTTGAAGACTACATCCTTCATAATATGTTAACTCTTGTCTGAACTGATGCTGATCTTTCTTCAGCTAATTAAGATTTCTATTATTTCTATAAAATAATTAGCTCACTCCCCTTTCTTCTCTCTGCCACCTCCTGTTTCCCTTCATAGATGGATATATGTGCAAATATATATATATAAACTTTATTCATCATTGGTATATATTAATATATTTTTCAATGAATTATTATGGATAGAAAAAGGACAGTTTATCTCAGAATTTCATGAAAATATACAATTGGCTATTTATTAAAAGACCATCATCTCTATCACTAGCAATTAAAGTCCTAACTCAGTATTCTTGAGAAAGTGTTTTATAATTAAGAAAATTTTGTTCTATTTTGATTGATTCACTAGTCATGATGATGAGGATGTAGCTCACTGAAGCACCTCACTTTAAGGCTGTGCAAAACACTTCTGCAGTAATATTAAAGAGATCATAAAATTACCATTTTATTCAAATGATTAAGCCTACTTGTTTGAGTCTAATGAAAAATTAAAATCCTATATCCTTTAGGGCCATAAATATTTTAAAGAAAGATATCTTACTTTTAAAAAAGTTCTTTTAGAAAGTACTTTATTTATGAAAACACAATCATTATTATTGGAAGGTTTGTGTGGAGGCTATGGAATAAAATTAATTTGTCACCAATCATAGAAAGTTTTAACTAGAGGAATTCCCTAGCTTCTTTTGAACAAAGAAGGGAGAGAAAATATTGAAATGTATCTACGACTGCAGGAAATGCCAACTCTCTTGGGTGCTTTGCATAAGTTGTTTCAGTTAATTATCATCATAACAATTGATAAAGGGCACCATTAGCCCCACTATTACCCACAATTTGCATATGAAGGAGCTGAGATTCAGGGAAGTTAACTATTTATTATTTTCAAGGTCACACAGTTAATAAGAAAATTAACAACCTAGGGTCTTTCTCCACACATCTCCAAAGAAAATGCTAGAAGCATATCGATGAGTCCGTGCAATCTGATTTGCATATAAAACTGGAATGGAATTGTGCAAAGCCCACTAGAAGCCAATGTTTTAATGTGCTGCATTTGCACATAGAGGCGACTTTTATAGGTGACAGTTATTACTGATCTTTGAGTTGGTTTCAGAGAATAAGCACTCTGAGTCAACAGCCCAAATCGACCCTGGAAACTGCCATGGCCTTACAGGTAAGGATATTTCTTTCCCATGATGTCATCAAGATACCTTGGTGTTTAAGACCCAGACCATTTAGTAACATATCATTTGGAAAGAATGGGGTCTATCGGTGAAATGGATTTGTACACTGGGAATTTTCTTTCAAAATATGGAAAGTTACATATCAAGTTAATCATTATTGTCTTTTTTTAACCAGTGTCAGATTATCCTAGGAAATACTAAAAGATCAAAAAACAAGGGTCAAGTTAGAGAATGCACCACTCTCAAAAGAGAAAGTGGGTGTGGTTTGGGGTGTTACAAGAGGTTTTAGTTTTTTCTTAATCCCCACCCCACCTGTGTAAATACCTACAAACCAACAGGTAGGAAATTAGCCCTTCTCCATTTTTCACTTGTTTAAGCTCATGAAGACTTTTCATTTTGCTTTGCATAACTGAAGGCTCTGTGTGTGTGTGTGTGAGTGTGTGTGTGTGTGTGTGTGTGTGTGTGTGTGT
>LOEQ01009815.1:22806-36594 GCA_001685075.1 Bramus lutescens | reverse complement strand
GGGAGGTGGATAAGGCTAGTCTCTGCTGCCCCGACAACGAGTTATAAATTACTTTCAGTGAGCTAAGGTCAAAGGCATGGGCAGAATGGAAAGTGACGGTGCTAAGGATTTATATGGCCCCGTTCCTACAAGGAGACCATGCACTTCAGATATATGATCTAATTTGCACTCCTCTGATCCCTGGGAAATAGAAGGCCCATGGAAAGGCAGGTATGAAGTCTTTGGTTAACAACTTTGAATTATCAATAAGGCAGTGTGGTTTCTCCTCTCTCTCTAATTTTTCTTTCCTTCTTTAAGGATAACAAAGCTGATTGACATTTCCAAGATGGCATCTCACCCTGTTTCCCTGGGTCTATTTGATTGACATGGGAAACCCTCCAACAACATTAATGATCCCACATTTAGCAGAGTGAGTTTGACTTGATTGCTTGGGAAAGTATAATATAGGAATCACGGTATATATTTATTACTAGGCTAAATGAACCGATGGAGCTTGGTATGAAGAAATCCTCAATAAAGTCATTTAAAATAAAAGTTATCAAATATTGAAGATTAAATCTGTATAACTGGAGTATGTGCCCTTGATTGATTTTTCATGTATTTGCATCTACTATGAAGTTTCTGAAACCCTGCCATGAATGATAACTCCATTTTATGTTGGCGGTACACACCTGAGCAATCCACAGTCAATCAGAGACTTTCGGAAACTTTGACCTTAGGTCTTCTGTTTCTGTCCTCGGTCTCTGTCTCAGTGTCACACCAACTGCTTGCTACCATTTCTCACACGAAGGAAACTAATTCTGAATCAGGTAGAAATCAGCACTGCAGAAGCAAAGTGGTAAGATAGGATTGGAGGAAATGCACAGGGAAAAAAGTGCCAGGCTTTTAACTGTTGGCATACTGCTCTGCTAAGTAGGAGTGGGATGTGTATGTGTACCTGTACGTGTGCCTGTGCATATGTATGTGCATGTGTGTGTATGTGTGCACCTGTATGTATGCATGTGCATGTATGTGTGTATACACCTGTATGTGGCATGTGCATATGTATGTGCATGTGTGTGTATGTGTGCACCTGTATGTGTGTATGTGTGTGTATTATACACCTGTATGTGTGCATGTGTATATGAATGTGCCTGTGTGTGTATATGTGTGTATGCACTTGCATGTGTGCCTGTGCATACATGAGTATGTACCCATGTGTGCATATGTGTGTGTGTGCATGACTGTTTACAGTTGTGTAGTTGTACAGGGCCATAAAAATGATGATTTGAGGAGCCTGGACCTGGCATAGTGCATGTAAACATAACCAGGCTCTCAGGAAACTCATCCAAAAGAAGAAATTAATGAGAACCAAAGAAAATAAAAGCCCACAAAAGAGACAATGAGCTTGGATAAAAATGCGGTAAATATTGCACACATTTAGTTTTTAGCTGCTGGTGGAGGGAGGGACTGTTTTCTCAGAGACTGTATTCCATGGTAAGTTGAGCATGTTCAGTGGAAGACCACACATCCAAGAATGTTTGGGCAGAACACATTGGTCTTGACACAAGTTGTCACGGTATGGAAAGACGTGGATCTGAGAAGACTTGGGGCGAGAGTGAATATGATCCAAACCCTTTGTAGGATCCTCAAAATTCTCACAGGATGGACTAAATACATATGGTAAATATGGCAATATGGCAACTAGGATAATATGGCAATTATACATATCATGTATGGGAAATATGGTAATATGGTAAATATAAACATGTCATATATAGCAAATATATAAATTACTATCTATATTCACACACATGAGTAATTCATACATTTAACACATATGATGAATATATATACATATATAAACATATATATGTATGTGTGTTTGCATATTTATCATAGTCATCTAGAAGTATCCCAGTTTTCAATAAAGAACAAAAGATACAGTGCAACAGAAGGTGAGATGCACATAGCCAACAGCCTAATGGAACATGATCAGATGTTAAGACTGGAATTTAGCTTCTAGCTCTTGTTTTCCTGTTGGTAGAGGTCAGAGTGAAGGCACAGGGTGGAACAAAAGAAGGTATCAGTAAGTAGTGCCTTCCTTGTTCTTAGGGCTGCACCGCGCAAGCTCACTGGTACATGTGTGAAGGAGATATGTTCTAAGTGTTTTTTTTTTTCCCAAAAGTCCTGCTTGTAAGTAAGAGAGTGTGCTTCCAAGGAAGTGATTAGAATCCTAGTGTCCTGATACAGTCGGCTAGATAACAGTATCAATGGACCACATGCACAGAAATGAAGTCCATCCAGCATATGGAACATCGTAGACACACAATTCTCCAGGAACATAAGAGAGTACACCTGGGCACTGCCACCAGACTCTCCAAATCAGGGCTTTGGGTAAACATTTAGCTTTAACTAGTTGGTGAATTTTCTTCATTTGGGTTTCTTTCTTACTGTTCTCTTTGGTCTTTGGGTTGATAATGAATATCTAGACCCATTTGTTAGTTAACTTTGGGCTGTTCTCTTGATTTTAATTATGTATTCTAAAATTTTATACTTATCATTCATAAGGTATTATACTTAATTACAATTCTTTTTAGCTACACATTTATTGATCAGGCTAGTTAACTGCCATTCTTCATGTTCATGCAAATTCAGGGAATGGGGGGAGGAAAATCTGGCTCTTTTCTCATAGGATTGAGCCTTATCTGGAGAAAGGCTAAAACTCAAGTGTTGTGTTATCAGAGCTTCTTGACATTCAGTGGGAGACAGTAACCTCTGGGGTGAATGTAGCCAAGAAAAGTCTGCATCAAGTCCTTTGTTCTACAAAAATTATAGTAATAGTACATCTATATATTAGAGTATTCATAGGTGTTCAGTGTAGAAAGTGAGTCCAGATGTACCCTGGAACTCAATGAATCATTTTAAGGCCATGAATGATGATAATCTTTTAGCACTATGGACCTCGGGATGAGCTGGCTGTACTGTTAACATTTTAGCAGAAAACAGGAAAGTTTTTGATAAATGCCCAATGTCATAACCTTAAAAGGGAACAACTTTCTAAAACTTTTGCTGATTATATCAGTTGCAGCTTTGCAGTGGCCACTTATCTTGCCATGGATAACTGTGTTATAAGGGTCCAGGAGTAGAGGGCTTGGAGCTCAGTTTGGCGCCACTGAGACGTGGTGGAATGTTCAAGAAGGGAGGATTTCTGGAGCACTGCAGGCCAGGGAGAATATCTGAGTTACTTTTTCTGTGATAAAACACCTGCCAGAAGTAACATACTGGAGAAAGGGTTTATTTGGGTATCCAGTGTAAGAGTGTGGTTCATCATGGTTGGAAAGCTCTGGTGTAGGAGTTAAAGGTAGTTGACCACCTTGAAGCATGGTCAGGAAGCTGATAATGGTAAATGTTAGTGTTCAGCTCTATTGTCCTTTTTTATTTGTTCTATAGTTCTTGCTAGTCATCATACCTCAATGAACCTAATCTAAATAATCCCTTACACATACACCTAGATTCTAACCTTATCTACACCCAAGCAAGACAATCCACATGCCCAGATTCCAATCATAATAGTCCACATGCCCTGACTCTAACCCAGTCTAGACAATCCCTTGCACACATACCTAGACTCTAATCTAATCCAGAAAGTTCATTAGATACTCTCCCAGACTCTAACCCAATTATGATAGTCCCTCACATACAGGCCCAAAATCTAACCCAATAAAGACAATCCTTTATATACATTATCAAACTCTAACCCAATCTAGGCAGTCCCTTACACAAATGACCAGATTCTACCCCAATCTAGACAATCCCTCCCACACATGTCTAGAGTCTAACCCAATCTTATAGTTCATGACAGGACTACACAGATGTTTGTCTCGTAGGTGATTCTAGATGTGTCCTGTAAAGTCAACAGTCATTAATAACTGTCACAGGGTGTGTACCATTGGCCCCCCTCTTCTGCTTTTGTCCCACGGTAGATTAAATCTGTGGCTTTATTCTTCAGTGTGCTCTCCAATGAAAAGAGATATTAGAATCCCAAGGCAATGGGTTGTCTCTGTCTTGGACTGTATCCTTGAAATGTTGAGCCCAAATAAACCTTTTCTTTTCATAGATTATTTATTTCAGATATTTCATGATAGTAACAGAAAACCAACTAACGTGTATCTGCCCAGGGAAACTTTGTTATTTATACCATATTTAGTACTTTGTTGTTATCTTAGATTTCCTTCCTTCTAGTTTTCTTTGTCCTTGACAGACACTGGTCTTTACCAAGCCCGTGAATGTGAAGATATTCCCATTTGAAGTCTGAACACTCAGCAGTCATTATGAACACTGCCAAGCCATCTACACTCCACTTAGTCAAAACCCATGTGGATTTTACTTAGGAAGTGTATTCCTAAGTACACTTAGGAAGACTTAAATTCTTCATAAAGTTAACAACACAATGCACAGGAGAATACTTAAGGACTTGGGAGACTCTAAGCCCTTGTAGTTAACCACTGTGATGACTTAAATAGAATGCACTAATTCAATTAAAAATTATAGGAATATTCTCATAAATGGGTACTTCATTTTAATTGTTTATGGTCAAATACTTGTATGTGCCTTTTTCTTTTCCAGTCTGAGACAATGAAAAGGTACAATCAGAATATACTAAACAAGAATATATTATTATTTGAACAGTGATAAGCAAAGCTATTTTTGCATTTTTTGGAAAATGTTAACACAGTTGCAAAGAGAACGTTCTACATTCATGACAATCCAAAAAAGCATTTCTGCAGCAAAATGGGTGGGAGGTGTTTATCTTCCTAATGACTCTCTCCATGGAAGGATGTCCCCATGTTCCTTTCTCCTTGCGATTCCTCTTTCTTCCTCCAGGCAGTTATTTTCTAGTAAAGGTGAACTCCCTGTTCCCTGCAGCTGCAAAAGCAGCATTCTATTAACTAATCAATTGTGGGAATTGATTGGCAGATAAGTGTTAACCATAACCAGGGAGAGGAAATGAGAGTCTATGGATTTCCCTTCTTCATTATGTTTGTAAAGTAATTTGGTCTTGCTCCTGCCACCATTAACAGCCTTGCTCATTTTGCCTTTTGCCTTGCAGAAGAGAGGGTACTGTGTACCTCTGACCATGGCCCTGGCTGGCTTATTCTGCTTTGATTCCTGTCTGCAGCTAATGGCTGTGTTCATTTGTTTCTGAAACATCTTTTACTTTGCCTTTCCTGTTTCGAGGAGCATCATTACAGAATTAACTCCCCTGACTAAATCTTAAATGATGGGCAGGAGACAGTTATAGAAAGGAGAAGTCTTTCCTGTAACGTTCATGGGTCTCAGACATTGAGGTTGCCACAGTTTTAAGCTCTTTTCTCCATAGAAGTAAATATCTGTGTAACTACACTGTTCATGCACATTTTCTAAAAAACAGTCTTGAATATATATGCATATATTTATGTATATGTGCAAACGAATGCATGTCTATGTGCTGTGCTTCTTAGCTTTTTGTTATTTTGACAAGCAGGAGTCATCTGTGAAGAGGGAATTTCAACTGATATAATAACACCTTCACCACACGGCCTATAAGTAAATCTGGGGTGGATCATTTTCTTGATTAATGACGATGTGGGAAGGGCTAGCCCACTGTATGTAGCGCTACCCTCTGGACAAGGGGGTGTATAAAACAATTGTTTGAGCCACAGAGAGCAATATATTCCTTCATTATCTCTGTTTGATTCCTACCTCTATGTTCCTGCCTTGAGTTCCTGCCCTGACTTCCCCCAGTGAGACTGTGATGAAGAAATGTAAGCCAAATCAAACCCTTCCCTCGACAAGTTTGTTTTGGTCAGTATTATCACAGCAACAGAAAATTAAAGTGGAAGACACACACACACACAAACACACACATACAGAGCACACACCCCATACTGGCAAAATAGCAAAGAAACAGATTTAAGAACATCAAGAAATGACAAATTTCTTCTTTTTAAAATAATTCTTCCTAGTCATTTTAGGAAAGAAACCTGTAAAGTGTTCCACGAAATCAGGTATTAATGCAAAACTCTAACAATGCCTGTTACTATTTGTTTGTTGTTTTTTACTTGTTGGTTTTTTATTTGTTTTGTTCATTTGTTTTTAAGAAGGGACAGAGATAAGACTAATCCTCCTCCGGGGAACTATCTACAGCCTGTTATATCTTCAAAGACTATTTCCTGGGGCCTCAGGACCAGCTGCCTTCTAGGGGCACTTTGATGAAAGCTACATGGGATCTGAATTGATATTGGCCTAGTCTGCAGTTCAGCAGCTGCAAGGCCATGCTAGCAGAGGAAGAATGGATGGAGATCCCAAAGTTCATGGGTTTCCTTCCAATAATGCCCACTTTTGTAGGATTATCGTCACAGGTGTGCTTGGTGGACATCATGGCTATATGCATACGTGGGTTTGGTCAGTTTTGACTTCAGAGGAATGCCCTGAGTCACCTGCCCCATTCTGAACATTTTTAAAGGTGGTTTCAAGATAACACGCACAATAGTTCATAAAGGAAAATGAGCCAAGGGACCCTTCTCCATTAAGATACACAAGACTTCCTAAATGGTCCTTTTGTTGAATATCAGTAGTTGGGTTTGGAATAGTAGTGTCTTTGAGAGTCTGTATATAGCTCTGTTGGTAACATGCTTGCCTCGCTTGCCTGAGGCTCTGGGTTTGAGCTGCAGTACCACATAAGCAGGACATAGAGGCTCACACCCTTAGCCCCAGCAACTGTGGACATAGTGCAAGAATATCAGAAGTTTAGCATCATCCTCAGCTACATAGGATTTCTAGTGCAGTTTGGGATACTGAAAACTAAATTATTGTTTTTTATCATCATCATCATTATTATTATATTTTACTGTCTTGATTGTTTCAGACATTACTATGATTGCAGATCCGGTTTTCCATAAAGGCAAAAAGGAAGAATTACATTGGAATTGGATACTGACCCCAGGCACAGTGTCTTAGTCTGACATTTCTTGTGTAACTGTCCCATCTTCCTCTGGCTCCGGAAGAACCCAGAATACAGCCTTCTCCTTTGGCACTGGTCACTGTGGTGAGAAAGGGCAAAGTCTTCTTCTTCCAGGAAAGGTTGGCCCAAGTGTCTCTCCTCAGTCCTGAAGATGAAGTCAGTCAGATGTGAGGATCAAAGATGGAAAAGACTGACTTCCTGTGTCTGTCTTCACAGAGCCTAATTCTGCTCTGCTTCTTGTGGTGATTTCTGCCTTGCCAGGCCACATATGATCATCCAGAAGGCTGCAATCCCTGTCATTCACAGATCCCTTCTCATATCTACATCAGAAATGCATTCACATCAGCTAAAAGTTCTCTTCTACAGAACAGGGTACCCATGATTGAAACCTCTTCCCAAGTCTAATTCTCTTTCCATAAAGGAGGGGGTGAGATAAGGCAGGGAAGGCATTTTAGTGCATTTGTGTTTGTCCAGAAAGTAATATTTCCATTTCACTCAAACAACAGTGGAACTTGAAAGGTTGGCAGGTTGGGTCGCAATGTTTGAAAGGTATATTAGAAACAGTGTTAGCTTTGGGCAAGAAAACATGTTTTAGTGTTTTGGAACTAAGTCAAACCTCTGAGTAGGAATGAACTGAGCCTTTACTTTTCAAAAGGATCCACCCCTTCACAGACAACTCTGGTGATATTACATGTTTTCTCTCCTCCTTATATCTGCTGGTGGGAGAGGATGAGCTAGGTAGCTTCAGGGTCCTAGGATGAATAATGAACCTGGAAGTGCATTCAGAAATCCTTTCATGTTGCAAACAGATGTATTCAGTCGGTCTATAGATGCTTTTGGAAATTACTATAGAATTTTGATGTTTGGTAAGGTAAAAAATGTTCTTTTTACTCTAACTTTACAAACATGACTGTTAGCTCTTAAGGAAAGGGGCATGACTGTAAAGAACATGAGATTTCCATCAAGATAAAGCCTACAATCCCTGATTTGTTGTGGATTAAGTCTGTCCTTGGGGCACATGCCTTTATCCTTTCTGGATCTTGGTGGTGTTAGTGACATTGCTGTCTGCCTGAAGGACTTGGAATTTAATGACATTGTGTTTATCCACTTTTTAAACCATAAGCTATGAAAATGTGAGCAATCATTTCCCCTTTTCTTACAAAATCAGAAATATTTTATGGTTTAATTTACAAGTTGTTAGATATGCTTATAGATAGGAGTAGAGACATAAAGAACCAGGAGTTTACGAACATCCTTGTCTTCATAACTAATTGATGGTATGACCTTATAGAGAATCTTGCATTTCTCTGGCCCATACTCCTTCATCACCAATGTCCAAATTTCATTCTTGCATCCTTGGTAGATTTTTTTTCTTGGAGATGGAGAGAGTTGCCCCAGACCTGCACCTGACTAGTTGTCTATTCTAGAATGAGCATTATAATTGATGTATACCTGTTGAAATTTATTGTTTATGAGTGACTATATATTAGATGTGTGTAGTATGTATATGTGTTCATCTTTGTGAGCACTCATTTGCATGCTTTTGTGCCTAAGTGCACATTGGAGAACAGAGGTCAACTTTGGGTCCTTCTATTTTTCTATTGCTCTTCAATTTTTGAGACAGGTTTTTTCTCTTACCCTGGTACTCACTGGATTACTAAACTGATTGTCCAATGAATTCTGAGGATACGCTTGTCTTCACTCTCCAGCACTAGCATTATAGCTGTGTGTTGCCCTCCCTGGCTTTTATGTAGATGCTAGAGGATTTGAACTTAGGTCCTCACATTTGCTCAATAGACCTTTATGGACTAAGTCATTGTCCCATCCCCTATTCATTTGTTTATTTTTAACTGACAGTTTTCCATTTTCTTTATACCTCCTTTGAAGAAAATAACATTTCATTTCTTTCTATTTTACCTTTATACCTAAAAATACGAATATTGCATGCTGTTCTAAGGTCAAAAAGGAAGAATTTGAAGACACACTAATCATGTCAAGCATTTCAAAGGTCAGAGGACAGACAGGTGAGTTCCTGGCTGACCCATTCCTGGCTACCTAACATCTTGTGAAAGCCAGGGTTGTCTGATTTTCTGCTTCTGAGTGAGAAAAATACTCATTGGCCCACAGGACATTTCAGCAGGCTTTTAACTCCCCTAAATGCTAGCTGACAACACTTGAGAAGAGCAACAAAATCATAATTGCACAGAAAAGGTCCCCAAAAGAGAGTTTCTAAGACATGCCCCCAAGAGTCTATGCTTCTGGCTAATGGGTTCCATTCAGAGTTTTCTCAAGATGAATAGTGGCCTCACTCCATTCTGATGCCAACAGGAGGAAGGTGGGTGTCTTGGAATCAGACACAGTCACTAATAGAGTGTGATTGCTCTCCTGCCTGGAAAGGTAAGTCTGCTCAGAGAAGCATGGCCAGCACTCAGATTGGTTGACTGTGAGCTCTGACCTTTGTCAGCTGTGAAATAATTTTCAAACTTATTTATTATTTATTCTATGTGCTTTTACATCATGTATCTTGATCTCATTCTTTTCTCGGTTCCTTTGTACCTGTCCTCCACCACTGTTCCCCCCATAAAACAAAATTTAAGATAAAAAGGAAAATTAATTAAAATTACATTAAAAATGGAAAAACTTAAAAATCTTGTGATGAAAGCTGCAGTGTGACCCAGGGGATCATACCATTAATCCCTTTGTCCAGATACCTTTACTGGAAAGTGTTCATTGCAAAAAGTCATTGGTCTGATTCAAGGTCTCTGGTTTCTGCTGTGCCTTTGAAGGTGGGCCCTCACTATGCCTCCTTCTGGATAGCCTGTTGTTGACCTGCGTTGTGGAGATCCTACATCTTTGGGTTTGCAGGTCAGGTTCCTTCACATGCTCCAGTAGATCCTAGATGGGGTGGATGCTTGGGCAGGCCAAGTCATAACCTTGGGTCTGGGCCTGAGCAGCTGTAGGGTTGGTCCATCAGATGTGAAATGGGACAACTCTCCCCTGCTTACAATTTCAGAGCTTACAACTTAGACCTGGCTCACCCGCACCTGTGCTAATAGGTTGGCTTTCCCACTCTTATGACCACAAAGCCAGCTCTCCCACCTATGCCGATGTTGATTGGCGGGGGTGGAGGTGGGAGGTTCAACACTGACTCTCCCCTGCCCTTGCTGCCACAAGACAGGTGGCTAATGGGACATCTCTCCCATCCTCACAATTTCTGGGTTGTCTCATCCACACCTGTGCTAACAGGGTTGGCTCTATTGTGCTGCCCTGGTGAGGTGCAGAGCCTGCTTTCCCAAGTGTTGCAACTGGTGACAATTGCAAAATCTTAACTTAGATATTTGGATGGTATAATATTGGTTGTAAACTTGACAGGCTCTTGAATTCCCCAAGAGACAACCTTGAGGGCATCCCTGTTATGACTTACTTAGACTAGAACATCCTCTAAGCATACCTGGGTGGGAATTTATTGTTTATATTAACTGAATGGAGAAACTCTACCAGGAATATGGGTGTGCTTCATTCTGCTGACTCACATATTAAGAGGACCAAGGAAAAAGCTTTTGTTTTTATCCTGTTTGTCTTCAAATAGTACCTCATTAAAAGATGAATGTTCTGTCTACTATTGAGTGCAGCCTCTTTTATGGTACTGAGAACAGTTGTCTCCCATTGCTCAGGGGCAATGCATAATAGAACTCTTGGATGTTAGGAAATTAGAGATCCACTCTTGGGGGACTTGACCAGTTGGTAGTTGGTGGGCATGGTAATTCTTGAAGGTTCCAGGCTTTTATTTTTTAATTCATGCACATGTAAACTAAGATTGTTAAAGACCGTAAATGTGGATAGCCTACTTTTCCTTTTCCTATTCTGTATGTAGCCAATCGCACTTCACTTTCATGTCTAGGTAAAACTTTTACATCTGAAACCAGAGGAGACTCACTTAGCTTTCTTAGAGTTTACATTTGCTTACTATTACTGCATGTTTTTGAATATTGCACTTATTAAAGGAGGAAAAAAGTTTACAGTTAGCCAAATTGAGCTTTCTTCCCATGTGAGATTAGTTGCTTTCCTAGGCCAGGGTTTCAGAACTCCAAAACCTTAAGCTAGAAATCTAAATTAGCATGGCCATGCTTTCATTCCTTAAACCAAACACAGAGACAGCAATGCCACCATCAACAAATAAGGTAGGAAAAGGTGGATCAACTTTCTGCTAGTGAAAGAAATCAAGGTTTATTGTAACACCCTCTAATTTCATTTATTTTTGTTTTTACATTATCTTCTTTCTTTCTTTTGGCATATTTTGTTCTTTCCTTAACTTGTTTCTAGAAAAAGGTTATTGGCTTGCAAATTTTTCCTTTCTAATACAAGCATTTGCTGTTGTAAAATTTGTCTTGGCATTATGTTAGCTCAATCCTACAAATTTTGGTAAATTTTAATTTAATTATCATGAATATATATATATATATACTTTTCATTTCTATCATATATTTTTTGTTGTTGTGGGCAACAATCATTTCCACTCTATCCCTACTTCTCCTGTGTCCCTTCAACATCCCCTCTCAAATTTATGATCACTTAATATATATTACAACCTACCAAATTCAATTAATATTGACTTTTTTATATGAGTTTAGGGTTGACCACTTAGGAGTGGGTACCTTTCCTTGAATGGGTTGAAAGGAGATTTGATTCTTCAAGCCTAAGCAACCATTGGTTATCTTCAGGTCCTTCTGTAGGTTGTGGCCTTGTGAAATTTCCCCCATTCATATTGGCATGTCTGTCTACTCATGTAGTTTTTGACAGTGTTGTGTAGGCAACTACATGATTGAGAGTTCATGGGTAAAACATTATTGTCCTATTCAGAAAAAAAACTATCACATTGTCTTCCTGGTCTTCTACAAGATATTTCTTTAAGACAAATAGATTTCTTAGAATTTTCATGTGTTTTGAAGTTGCTGTGCTACTGATTATTAATTTGATTTTACATGTTTTAAAAGGCATTTAACCAATGCCCTTTAAGTGGTGTTTTTGCCTTGTTAGTGAGTGATGGTGAAATTTTGTGTATTCTTAAATATTTTCTTTATAACACTTCCAATTGTTGAGAGAGGAATTTTTAAATTTATTATCTGTATAAGTGTATGAAGTTTGTATGTAGATCCATGCATTTTATACATGTCTAATACCTGTGAAACCAGAGAAGGACATAGAATCCCCTGGAACTATAGTCAGAGATAGCTGTGAGTCACCAGGTCCCTAGGAAGCACAGTCAGTGGCCTTAAATGCTGAGTCATTTCTCCAGCATGAGAAATGACATTTTAAGTCTCCAGCATATTTTGTTTTGTTTATTCCTTCTCTGGGTTCTGTCATAGCACTGCAAGTCTAAGCTCTAGTGTTTGGTACATACATGTTTAGAAAGGCCACATCTTTTCAGTGTGTTAATCCTTTCACTCCTCTCTAAGGCTCTGATCTGCCTCTGGAATTTTATTTGTTCCTTAGTGCTTGATAGTAATGCAGCTAATATAAAATAATTTAGCCAAAGTTTATCAATGAAATTATTTAATTTTATTTCTAACAATCTAATATTTTATTTGAGGTGGATTGCTGACTCTCCAACTGTTTTTCTAATTGATGCAACTGGGATGCTTGCCTTTAATATCATTTGTGCTACACTAGAGTATATAATTTCATTTTGTTCTCTTATGTTTATCATCTCTGTTTTGTTTTCATTGCTTTTTCAATATTGTCAGTCACGTGGCTTTTAATTTCACTTAGAGCTGGCTTGTTTTGGGGTTATGTCTGTGCATGATTTTCAGTCATTGTATGAGGTATTCTGTTGAATGGAGGTACTTTGTAAAAATATTTCGTAACTTTGTGTTAATCTGAAATGTCTTTTTGTTTGCTTTATTCTTCAATGCTGTAAATTAAGCCACTATATATGTCTGCTTGGGTAGGGTAGTACTCTGTCACTGAGTCATATCCAAAGCTTCTGGATCTTTCCTAACTCCTTTGTTCCTTTTCTTCCTTTCATGTGTATGTGGTATGCATGTGTGTGGACATGTGTTTGTAGGTGCTCATGCATGTGTGTGTATAAATTGATATTTGGAAAAGTCTATGATTGATCTTCATTCAAATTCTTTGAGACAGGATATCTCAATCAAAGGCAGGGCTCAGTGATTACGCTAACTTCTCTTGTCAGCTTGCTGTGGCGATCCTCAATCTCTACCTTGCAAACCTAGAATTAATTACAAGTGAGACCCCCACCCCACCCCAACCCCAGCCATGGACTTATGTGAGCTCTGGGATCTGAATTCTTTCTGACATGGAAAGGGCTTTAATTGCTGAACCATGTGCCCAACCAATCTAAAAGCACATCTTTATTTTTAATTTACTATGTCTAGAATTTGGGGTTGTTTTCCTTTGTTTAGCAAAAAAAAAGTAATTTCTTTTTGCTCTCTGTTTTCTTATGAGAAATAAGATAGCATTCAGTTTGCTTTTCCTGTGTGGTAGGATGTCATTTTTTTGTCATCTCCAAGGTATTTTGCTAGCAGTTTGTTGCTGTACGTTTTTTGGCTTTGTTCTATAATCTGTGCGAAGAACAGCACTCCTCTCTGCTGTCTGCATCCTATTTACTGAAACCTGAATGTGATAACCAGCTTTGCAGACATGTTGAAGAATTTGCAGAAGGGACAGTTAACAAGGTTTGTCTGAGTGGAGCCAAGGCACTAGCAAGAGTTTTTGGAGGAGGAGTGATAGAGACAGACAAGGAAGGGGGTGGGGCAGGCTAGATGAGGAAGGAGGGGGGACAG
>LOEQ01009815.1:2876-22569 GCA_001685075.1 Bramus lutescens | reverse complement strand
GGAAGGGGGTGGGAGAGGCTAGACAGGAAGATTTGGAAAGCATGGCTGGAAAAGTGAGAGGGAGGATATTGGATAGAAGAGCAAGGTCTAGAAGAGAGAAACAGGAGTGGCAGCTGCTGTGAGTTGAAAGGTCAAGGAAACAGAATCTTCCACGCGTGCTTCAGGAAGGAACATAGCTGTCTTGATGGGTTTACATTCGTTAGGATACCTGATCAGCAAAATTTTTAAATGCCTTATGATAAATAACTAGAACAGAAATTGAATGGTAGTATAACATAGTTTATATATTCTCTTTGGGGGTGTGCACAAGGTCTTTAGACAAAACTATTTTTTTCTTTATGTGGTATTTCTTCTAATATTTCCTATCACCATTCCTCTCCCTTTTTTCTCCTATGGTGACTGGTAACATTCTTCAGTTGCAGTTCTGTGGATCTCTGCATCTCTGTAACACTCGAGTTCCTCTAGGTTAACCAGATTCCTTTTATTTTTAGCTCCAAAATTCTGATTGTTTATTTTCCCTTTCCATTCTTGAGTTGATGCTATTTGCTGAGTTTTTAAAAGTGAGCTTATTATATAGAATCAAAATTTTCTGTTAAAGTTTTTTTTTATGTTCTATAGTTTTGTTGAGTGTTTCTGTGTTCCTCTTGGCCTTTTTCAACTGGTGTAGGTCTTTATAACTATGCACTGAAATATTTTTATGATGTTTACTTGTCCAACAATTCTAGGATCACTATTGTCATAAAATTAGTGTCTATTGTGTTTTGGGCAGATTCATATTTTCCATGTTATTTGATGGACTATTTTTATATCAAAACCTTGGCATTTTCATTAATTTGTGAGGTTATCTGCCTTTAGCTGGCCATTTCTACTATCCCTTCAGCATAGGAAGTGGGCCCTGCTTTATTAGTGCCAAATTATGGGAGTCTAAATTCTCTCATTTCTCTCTGCTAATACCAAACTGACAGGAGCTTATGTCACAGTTGGTTTTCTTGCTGGCTTCTGCTGATACCATTCTGGCTCTGATGGGAAGGATCCGTTGTCACTGCTCCCTATCTGGTCTCCACTGGTACTACTTTGAGCATTTCCCCTGGCCTCTGGGAGATGGTCACAATCCTACATTCTCATTAGTCCTGTATGTCATCAGCCTGGAATGATGGAAGGAGGGCCCTTTGTAATTCTAGGTAGGGGTGGGGTTCATACTCCTCACTTGTCTCCAGGAACATTGTGGGAGATGATGAGGCCGGAATGGCTGCCAGGTGCTTTTGGAGAAGTCCTGGCTCCCTCTAGCATGATCTGCTCTATCCCATGGAAGTACTGAATACTTTTCTACATATCCTGGAGATAGCATTCCAATCCTCCCACTCAGCTTTTTCAGGGCTGAGTGCAAATAAGACAGATTCTGTGTTTGTCCAGACTCCCTAGCCCAGTTCTCCTCTTGACTATTTGGATGGAGAGAATAGGCTTTGCTTGAACTTCTGATCAGCCTCCATTGGCATTTTCAAGTTGCACCTGTTGGGGGAAAATATCAAGGGACTTTGCAAATGGATTGTTCCTTCGATCCTCAGATTATTTCTCATCTGACTGTGTACTTTCACTTCTCAAGTGTGTTACCTTGTATTAGTTTTGTATATGTAACACCCAGGGATTTGTGCTATAAAGTCAGGAACAGGGAAAATACATTTTCATATTTGCAAGAGCTAAAACTGACTCTCAGTGATTGCTTTATTGTCATGGCGATGTTTATTGCTTTCCAAATCTATTTTGTTTTAGAGTTCCTATTGTAATGTGTAGTTTTATATTTGGGTGCCTCTTAGTTTCTCTGCTTCTCCCTTTGGCTGTCCATAAATTCTTTATCTCTACCAGTGAGATTTGCTTAGTAGTCAGTGACACTTGGTTTGCCCTTTCAATGTACCTGTTTTAAGGAATTGAGATGGGCCATAGTAATAGTCACTTAATTATTTGTTTTCTGAATTGTTACAATATTGGAATTGTTAAATACAGTAGACAAGGACTACAGGAGTTTTCTACTCTGTTTCCATGTTTCAACCTGCTCGTGTCTGGACCTATGTCCAGAGGCTGCAGTTATTTGGGGAATCTGACTAAGGGCAATTTAAAATAGAGACTGTTTTGTTTGAACTTAGTTTAAAAGTATGAGGTTCTCAGACTTTCATGTACAATTGTAATTTGCCTACTATATATATATATTTCTATATATATATATATTTCAGATAGATAGATAGATAGATAGATAGATAGATAGATAGATAGATAGATTACCCCAGGGGATTGTAATATAGTTAAGGAGTCTGAGAACTTACTAGGTGAACACTGTTCCTGCTTGGAAGCTGTTTATCCCTGGAAGTAAGCCAAAGATAGAAGGAAGAACAAGGTTTATAATAGATCTACTGGCTCAGAAAAAAAAAAAAGCAGTCTTCCAAATCTGAGAACTCATATTAAAAAAAGTCCTTGATAGAACATCGCATAATCACAGTCTTTACAGTTTACATGACTGTTATGCCCAAATCCATGAAGTCCACCAAAAGCCAACAAGAAGACGGAGTCCCATATGTAAAAGCAAAGAGCCTTTATTTTATGCAAGCTTGAAAACTCGGTCTCTCTGCATGTCCAATGTATTGGAATAAACGGAGAGCCCTGAGCTCAGTTAGAATAGGATTTTATAGTAGTAAAGGCAGGGGGTGAGGGGTTTTTGAGGATTTAGGACCCCTGATTTGCTGACATTAGTCTAGGGGTGTCCTGGTGAGTGTGCGCTGACAGGTGATCCTATCTACAGCGTTTGGAATGTTAGGCATTTCCTTTGGATGGTCTGTTTTTGGGTGGTGCTCCAGTAATCTCAGTTTGTAGTTCTTCCTGCAGCCAGGTATTGCTTCAGGGTAAACTACTGAGACTCAGGCCTTTATTAAATTTATGGATGGCTGAGTCCTACTCTGTCAGGTGATAATAGTTGGAAGAACTTCCTTTGGGTGATCTCTACATATTTAGCTTATCATGGCTGGCTCCTTCAATGACAGTGCCAATAATTCATTGTGAAGCTAAAAATAAAGTTTGTCACTATTAATAACAGAGAATAATTTAATTCAGTTTACCATTGCAGAGGAAAGATTAAATTACCTTTCTATATGCTAGCCATGGGCACTACAACACAAGCCCTTTTCCTATCAAAAACAGTATTGCAAAATTTTTGTCTTGTGAAGATATAACCAATGAGTATGTTTCCTAAATCCATAGGAAATAAGTCTCATGAACAGATGCCACACAGTCATGTAACTAAACATTTTTTTTGGTTTCTGGGTTCGCTGGTATTTGTGATATTATTTACCTTTGGAAAAGCCTGTAGCTTGCAATTTTATTCTTTAGAAGAATATTGATGTTGGTACCTAATTTAATAACTTTAAAAATGCCTTAAAATGACTCTAAAATAATAAAGCTTAGGTTTTGTAAAACTGATCTGTCTCTGGGTTCACCTTTCCATCTGGTCCCACAAGCAGTTCAATGAGGGCAATGTAAATTCTTTTTTAAATATAGTTACATTTCTCTCACTGAGTTGCTTGTGGGACAAAGATTTATCCCTAGTGCTTGAACTAGCATCTAGGAGCACATTGTTTTTTTAGGGATACCTTGCTCAGCCTAGATATAGGGTGGAGGGCCTTAGTCTTGCTGGAAGTGAAGTATCAGATTTTGTTGACTCCATTTGGGAAGCCTTACCCTTTCTGAGGAGCGGATGGGATGGGAATGTGGGGTGGGGGGATGGTGGAGGAAGTAGGAGGAGGGGAGGGAGTGGGAACAGGGATAGCTCTGTAAAATGAGAAAAGATTATATTAAAAATTCTTAATAAAAAGGAAGAAAAGCTTAAAAAAGAAAATAATAAGGTATTTAGATGTTTTGTCTTTGATCCATCACATTTTACTAAGTACAATATGTCACTACTTAAAAAATTTATTCTAATACCAGAGATGCTAATTGAGAATGTGAACTTTAAATCAATAAAATATGTTACATTAGTGTGTATAGCTCACAGACATATGGAGACATATTTGTTTAATTGGCAAAGATGCTTTAAAATCTATAAACAAATTTGAAACAAAGCTAATAGTTGCACATATTTGGGGAATTTACAGAAAATTTACCGTTAAACATTGTCGCTTCGGTCACTTTTAATTCTTTGAAGTAGATCTCTTCATATCACGTTGGGAACTATGGGTTGAAGGGTTTTGTACTTCTGTTTTTGCTTCAACATGTGGGCTATTCCTTCAAAAAAGTTTCAGAACTGTTGATTTTAAATATTAGTTGCAGCTGACATCAATGTTCAGTTGCATGTACAGTAAATCACCACGACGTCTGTGGCTAGAAACCACAAAGAATGGCTGTTTTTGGTTCTAGAATCTGTAGGTCTGATTAGGACTGACATCAGTATAGAACCACAGTCCCCCTGTGGTCCCTAAGGTCATCTGTCTATTCAGTCTCTCAGAGGGCTTAAACATCCTGTCTCCTACTCTTTTTCTCTTCTGTGTTCCCAAGGTGTATCACTTCACCCTCAGGTTGTCTATCCTCTGTGGTCCTCTTTCTAATCTTTCAAACATCGGCTGCTTCTGTGAGTGCTTGGGACCTTATTTAGTCTATGAATATTATGTCTTATTTTACTATTTTCTTAGCTTGTGTTAAAAATTCCATTCCTAATTGAAATTGTTGATCCCTTTCCTTAACAGTGGCACCTGACTCCATCTGAGGAAGTTCACAAACTAACAGGTTCTGCGTTTTTTACATGGCCACTAAGTTGAACCAAAAATCCCCTAGCAACTGTCTAGGTGTCTCTAACTGCTCTTTTTTATCATAGTTCAAGATAAGCACCTCAAATCCAATTTCCTTCTCAAACCCTCCCTTCAGCACTAAGTTGATGACCTAACTTCATATTTCAAACTGAAAATTGAAGCCATCGGATATGAATTGCTTTATCATTTTTGACACGGAAGCTCTCCTCATATATACTGTGTGACAGCTGGTGTTCACCTTTCCGGTGTGTGCTTCCAGGACCATAAATTCTAAAAGCAAGCTGTCCCTCCCTTCCCATCTTTCAAGTTGCGTATGGTTCTATCCTACAATTCTCCTGGAATAAGGTTCTAAGTGGAGCGAAAGCTGGTCTTTGGCCATAACAAATCTGTTCCCTCCTCTTCCTCTTAAGAGTCTATTTTCTGGAAGCACCCATTTTCAAGAGGGAGCTATTATAGTACCAGAAGTCACCAATCACCTGCTTAGAGATGTAAATGTGGATCGCAGAGGGGAGAGCAATGTAAGGTCATTAAGGCTTTTCTTGGAGGCTGCCGTCTCTATGTCTCTATAAAGCACAGCAGCATATGATATTTCAACTGAGCATCTGGTGAACTTTGCTTCTCCCACGAGACTCAATTTCAGAGGCACCAATAGAAGATTCCAGCATCTTCCACTTCCACTGGAGACAAAGTCTCTCTGCAGGCTTATCTCTGGACATCTACCAGAAGACTCCCAACACGACTTTACATAAACTGTGTAAACATGACCCATGCTTATGAATGAACTGTGTATATATTGATTTGCATAGATTTTCTTTTCTTTATACAGTGATTAACTTGAATTTTTTTTAGTTGTATTTACTGTATACATAAACATTTATGTGTGTTGGGCCATCTCTCAGCACTGAATTGTCTTCTATCTCCTTACATAATGTTCCATAATTTTCTTAATACAGTTTTTCTATTTATTTCACTATGCTCACTTCTATGTACCTTACATTTAATTTGCTTTTGAAAATTATGAGATTAGTTAACTGAATATAGAGTTTATGTCTATGGATTCTGATTTCAAAGTTATCAATAGCTCTACTTTCTTTCTAGCTTATTTTTAAAATTTCTCTATAGTTTTAAAAAGGGTTCTGTGATAATATTTTTTTATCTTTGATTTTGAGTTATGAACCTCACTTTGCCATTACATAAAAACATGATATGGTTTTATGAATGTTTGAAGTGGGAAAAAAAGTTGTATAAATATGTTTAGCATAAATGATGGGCCTCCCTGTGTAGGCAGAGAGTGTGGGTGTTTCTGTTTCTTGTGACTGCTGATCTATGAGCATCTACTGAAAATCAAAGCCTTGATGATTAAATGGACAGAATATCTCTTTGTGAGGATATTGTTAACTTTCTTGCTTCCACCAACTCAGTGTTTTTAAATGGCCGTGTGAGCACTGTTGTTATAGAAAACAAAATTGGAACTGTATACAGGCTCAAAGCATGAACTATCTCATCAAGGATGGTGTGGGCTATTACCATTGCGGAATGCCTCACTTTCCAACAGCACAGATTGGTACTGGGGTCTGGTAAGTGAAACTATTCTCTAAGAGGACCAGATGGACATCTAGAAACAGCTTGATTGCAATGGATTCAATCCATAATGGAGTGTGATTAGTTTTTTATATTCATAATAATTATCTTAGAAATGAATTGGCCTTCACAGACATTTATATTATGCATGCCTTTTCCTATAGGATCCAAAATAGGCATAATAGCTTTGGCCAAGAAACTAATTTTAAGTGTAAGGAACACAGGTACCAGGCTAGAATGTCTAAACCTCACTATCCTTTTTATATGGCTCTGACACTCACTAGACCTTGAAATTAACAGAATATGGAATAACCCACTGCAGGACCAACTATGACCAAGCAACACTTAGGAGGATGCTACTGTGGTTCTAGTGAACAGTTAAAATATGATGCCACTCCAATGGCAGAAGCATGACTTGGCAAACAGGCGGCAGATGGAGGGTGACTTACCACTATTTCTTAAGGTTTATTATTTATTCATTTTTGTATTCTAATAGTTTTAACACCACACTTGTTTCTCCGGAGACTCCAAGAGAAGAAACCCTGGCAAGAAACTGCGCAATGGTTTCACTGTTTAGATTGCCACCTTCTAATTTGACCCAACACAGAGCTGCTTGGAGAGGATTGATTTTGTCTTTGATGAATAAAAACTAGGTGAACAGTTTGGATATAAGATCCTTTAGAAAAATAATCCTAAACAGGTATAGATTGGGGCAAGAATAAAGGACGAAGTTAGTTGGTACTAAGATAAAGCAGCTTTACTTGTTTGCTGATAGTTTGCCAACAATTATGGGCAAGGAAATGCATCAATATATTCTTTCTTTTTTGTTTTATATATATATATGCACATACACACATATATTTATATATGGTTATATATAAGTGTGTGTATAATGCATAATTTTATATAATTATGTATAACTCAGTTGACAGGGAATATGTTGATTCAAATTTTAGCTGGCATTTCTGAGATCTGGAAGATGAATTAAGAATTCAGTATAGTGCTCACCTTTGTAGCACACACACTAAACCTGGAAGGAAACAGAAATTAGCTTGGCATGCATGGTGACAGCATATACTTGCATGTCGGTTGTGTGCTGGTTAACTTTAATTGTCATAATGATTGAGTGAAGAAACCACCAGCATAATAATGAGACACACTTATGGGGTGTGTCTGTGAGTTTATTTTTAGCAATTAAGTGTGAAAGACATCCTTTCATGCACTGTTCTCCTATACTGAATGAGAAAGGAGAAAGAAGACAGCCAACTGAGTACTGATCTTCCTTCCTTCCTTCCTTCCTTCCTTCCTTCCTTCCTTCCTCCCTCCCTCCCNCCTCCCTCCCTCCCTCCTTCCTTCCTTCCTTCCTTCCTTCCTTCCTTCCTTCCAGGCAGACTATACCCACAAACCACCAGACCAAATAAATTCTCATTTCCTAAAGTTCCTTCTAGCCACGCATTTGGTAATAGCTATGGAAAAAGCAACTGCAAAGAGATGTGATTTCTTTATGTAACATCTTATCCATTATAAGAGTTTTCAAGGGATATGTGTAAAGATGTACTCCTTTTATTGTTATAAAATTTGTTATTTGCTTTTGACAAGATTTCTAATATCTGAGCCTTCTTTACAGAAAAATCAAACTCATTCTTCAAAACCCAGTAGGTATCTTTCTTCAAATATCCCCACTGAGGATGCTCTCTGAGCTTATGCCCTGCAGTGGTTCTGAAACTCACTCTGTGTATGATGTCTTAAATCATTTAAATTTCTAAGTGTGGTCTTATTGTTTTTAGTTAAATATTGCTTGCTTTATAAATAAACATTGATGTATGATCAAGTACTTAGGGTGGTTTTCAAATAGAAGTACATTTTGATTTTGGATTTGGACTGTAAGAGTCTAAAATAGGGCAAGTATTAGCTCTTTTATAGTAAAACCTTAATAAATAAAAAAGTGACTCTGGGCACGCTATTAAGTTAATAATCCACATTTGTGTCTGAAGCTGAACACAGCAGTATAAATCCAAGCTTTCCAGAGGAAGGAAAAATAGTTTTACTACTCTTTTTGGCTTCTATATGATTTAAATTCTCAAAAAACATTAGCCTTCCCACCAATAGAGGACTTACATATTAGTTGGTTGTACATTTTGCTTCCCTTGGAAATCAAAGAGAGTTCAGTGTGACTCAATAAGTGATTGTAAGGTATGGCATGGCAGGATATCTCTCCTGTGTTTCCAGACCTGGAAAGGATAGGGCTACGCAAAGACGGTAACATTGGACCATGATAGAACAATAATAACTATTGAATGTTTATATGTTTAAATAAAATATTTTTTAACAAAGTGATTACTAGCAGGCAGTATTTGAAACCATTGAATGAAGTTGCTTACCAATCCTCATATACTCAAAGCATGGCACACTGTTAGCCAGGAGCACAAATTTCAGACACATGGATAAATATGTCAGAGTTACCAAAAGAATAACAGCATAGGTATGAGGTTTGAGAAGCCAATGTCAAGTGCTGATATTTCCCAATGCATCTTGCTAGACTTCTGTAGATTTGGAATGCTGGTAGCCATTCATATTTTATTTAAATTTATAAATTTAAACTTTTAATTATTAATTGAAAACTTCTAAGCTACTTCATGCTTTCCCTATTTTTAAGAGAGAGGTGTAGTTATTAGAAAATAATCTGGGAAGTTCAGTCGAGAATAAAAGTTAGAACCCTTATTGTCCTTGGCCAGCATTGTTTGTTTAGGGTTTTTGCATAAACATTGTCATAGTGCATGAATTACACATAGTTAAACTTGGGGGAAGCAATCCATGTTCTACATCCTTTCATCACTAACAATGGCAAATTTCTACTTCATTTTCTTATGGAATCTTTACCATATTTTTGTTACTTGACTCATGCTGTTGGCTTTATGTTACTAGCAAATATTTCATGGTGGAAAAAAAGGGGGTTGATGAATTCTGTTGGACATGACACTTTCCTCATTTTCAGATTGCTACACAGTGGTGAAATTACCCCGTCAAAGCCAGCCACCTCTTATCTGATGCACTGGCTGGCTCCTAGAAACTTAATAATCTCGTGTTGCCTTTTTAATAATAAAATATATAACACCAATCCATCTTCCAGTCCTGAAAACAGGTGCCCTCTACTTGCAAAGGACTTTTATGCTGTGCCTGGCACGGGTTAGCTGCAGCAATCAACCTGTTAACCCTCATGCAGGCAACTTGAACATTAACTTTTCATCTCTTCCCCAAGGAGCCTTGCTTGACAGCAGCGACATGAGGAGATTTCTACCCAGACCTTTCTTGGCAGGCTCTTCACTAGCAGAGGTTGCTAAATCAGCAGGGCATGAAAGGAAAGAACAAAAATTACTCCATAACCTGAATCCCTTTTTAAAATTAGCATCTAGCCATTTTACACAATAGCGGAACTCCTTATGACGTTTTTAGACATGTACACAATATATTTCAATTATATTCTGATGACTATATTGCTATCATTTTTGTTCCATCATGTATTTTCTTGTCTCAGATAAACTCTTTTATATTTAAAATATCTTATATGTATATGTGTTTATATGAACTTTTGTGTATGAGACTGTAGGTATTCATAGGTGCCAGAAGAGGGCATTGGATTTCCTGAAGATTACAGGTGGATCTAGGTTCTTGTACTGAACTTGGGTCTTCTACAAGAGCAAACATTACTTCCAGCTGCTGAGCTGACTCAGTAACTATGCCTCACCCCCTAGTTTTACATATTTTATTAAGTCTAGATTTTTACACAAGATGAAATAGACATTTGTCTTTCTTATTCTTGTGTATCTTGATCAGTATTATCAATAGTTCCTTGTACTTTCTTATAAATATATTTTTCTCTGTAATTAAGAAAGAAAATTTCATTTTTGAGTCCCTCTTAACTTTCTCCTAAATAGAAGCTAGAATAAAAAGTATAAAAGTATTCTTAACTTTACTACTCTATACTATGGACTTAGTAAATTTTCTTTCTATTTAGTAATAAACTAATTAGTGCAGATAGTAGGATATATATGTATATATGATGTATGTATGTATATATCATTTATATCAGCCTTCCCAGGATCTAAACCAGTTTTTCCAAGTCAGCCCTTAGCAGATTACATGCAGGGCTCTAAAACAAACAAGCAGGATCATGTAGACTTATAATTTTGATGCTTAGAAATGACATCTGTATCTGATCTACCAAATTCACATTTGTAATAATATATGGAATAACAATAATAACATCTCTAGTTCATTGTGATCCTTACATTCCAAGTTCTACAAGAAATAATTTTATAAAAATTGAATTACTTCATATTCATTAAATTCAAATTTTGATATTTGTGTGATATCAAGCTTGTGTTGTTAATTTATTGATATTCTATGTTTCAAGGAATGAAGAGGCTAGTATTCCTGCTGTCATTCTTCTGGCCAGGCTTCTCCCTTCTCCCTTCACATTACCTGACTTGATCTTAGGGATGTTAAGCATATCAGATTAGTATAACGAGAAAACTTGGAATTGAAAGCTTTCCTCTTGACTCTATTCCATTCTTATCTGATGCGCTGGTTGGCTCCTAGAAACTTAATCATCTCCAGTGTTTCCTTTTTAATAATAAAATATATAACGCCAATCCATCTTCCAGTCCTGAAAACAGGTGCCCTCTACTTGCAAAGGACTTTTATACTCTGCCTGGCACAGGTTAGCTGCAGTGGTCAACCTGTTAACCCTCATTCAGGCTTTATAGCTTGACTTCCCTGTCATGATGGTCCGTAACCCAGAACTGTCAGCTAAATAAACCCTTTCTTCAAATGGCTTATGTCAGAGTATTACCCTTCATCCCTGGAGAAGAAACTAAGGGGGTATGATATTCCTGAGAATAGTCCAGGCTTCAGTAAAACCTAGTATACCTTCTGACCTCTACTGTTTAAACATTTTGTGATTTGAAGGTTGTTATTTAATCCTTCAGCTGTCAGTATTCAAAGATGTAGTGTCATATTGATTCCAAAATGAAGGTTTTCTAGGAGAGATAGTCTCACACAGACATGCTCTCTTTGTATTTTGTGTTGGCTTTTTTCTCCACAAAGTACAATCTACCTATCTACCTCCTACAAAGGTAGGTAGGTCTTTTTATGAGAGAACCAGCTCTCCTCTTCTAGCTTTGGCAAATATGCCATGTACTCTTCTAGTGAAAGTACTTCTGTGGAACTGGCTCAGTGAGTTTTAGCATCTGAGAATGCAGTCTCTCATTTTAAAGTCAATGCTGTCCAGGCTGAAGACTCAAATCCTCATGACTCTGAACACAGAATAAAATGGTGGTCTTCTAAGCTTGATGAGTCCTTCATGCAATACCTGACATAGCTATTACATCTGATAAAAACAGATAACCATAGGTTATTTTTCAAACATTCTTCTTACCCTGTTTAGAATTGTTTCATAGAAATAATGAACTATTAGGTTCCTTTCAGTATTTCACCCATCTCACAATATTGAAATTAAATCTTGGGCTTGACCAAGGTCATTGGCAGTGAACAAATAAGCCCAGTCACATTCTTTAGAATCAGGGTGTTTTATTTATGTAACCTCTGGTGAATCTGTTTGATTAAGACAGGATTTGTTTATCCTTAAACATATTTTCCTTAGTGCCTTGGTCTTTCTGTGCCAATCGGTGTTCGTTGAGTGTAATGAAGGTTGCTTAACAAAGCAAAATTGTTCATCTATTCAAATGGAGCCTATGAATCCGCTTGTGAATTCTTTTGTTTGCAGCATTCTTTTCCTAGGATGCTTGGTCCATTATTCACTTATTTATCTAATGCAAATGTATGGACTCTGTGACTGGCATTGTTATGTCAAAATTTGAGCAGATTTTTACAAGATAGAAGACTCATGACTAGAATCCCAGAATGTGGATGGCATTGGCCACAAGAATTAGAAAGTTCAGCCCTGCTGAGTGACATAACGTGATTTTGTCTTAACTAAAAACCGGCGTGACAGATGTCTCTCAGTGGTAGACACTTGACTTATATCATGAAGCCATTGGTTCAATCTTTAATATGCCAAAACGGCAGTAAAATGGCTACCTGTTCTGCAAGTCTAATCCATTCTGCTTAACTGGAATTTAATTTTCCCCTTTGGCCTGGGGCAGATGACACCTGTCTTTAATCCCAGCACTAGGGAGGCAGAGCCAGGTGGGATATCTATGAGTTTGAGGCCAGCCTGGTCTACAGAGCAAGTTCTGGGATAGCCATGGCTGTTACACAGAAGAACCCTGTCAAAAAAAGTAAAGAATCTTTTTTTTTGCTTGCATTGTCCAATAATAGTCTGTTTGCACACTTGTGTGGTTGTACCCATACTGTAGAAATACTCTTATATCTGATTTCATTGATTGGAATTCCATCTCCATTGAATTTCAATGTAGTTCAGAGGCTGAACCCACAGAATAAGCCTGCTCAAGACCTAAGCATGGCCTCTGCTGTCTTGTAGCACATAGGACCATCAGGGTAGAGACCTGATTCTCATTTATTTACCCTGTCTTGCTAATCTTTCCCATTTTTTAGTATATAAGAGACATGGAATACACCCTTTTCTCATGAATGTATGAATGAATCATTCATGAATTGGAGTTTCAGAATATGCCCATGTGATACAGTAAAAGGACAATAAGCAGTGCAGAGAACCTCCAGAATTTTCAGATTCTAGGAAGAAGAATGCAGAACAGGCAGAAGAGACTTGGCTACTGCTGATATTGTTATTATTATTATCACATCAACATAATTTTCATTAAATCCTTGGTTAATAGATGCCACAACATAGGTTGTTTTATACTAATTATAAGTTTTAGTATATATTGGTGCTTCATTAACTTGTAACAGACCCTATATAAATCACAAATTTTATATAAATGATGGACTTCTACATTATTGACAAACAAGTAGATTGGATTGCCAATAAACTATTAAGTCCTTTGTATTTTAAAAGCATAAATAGAGATCATGTGACTCCTGCATGATTACTGAAGTAACAATTCTCTTCATTTGACTGACCGAAGACAAAGCAACTGTACAAAATGTTACCTGGAGGAGCCAGATTTCCACCCGGGACATTTCTGTCCTTCTCCTCATGTGGTAGTCGATATTAGGTATTCAATAAAGTTAATGGCTTTTTTCAGTGTTTTATAAAGGAGGTGAGAAAATCAAAAGTTAGAGAAGGCGAGAGAGCAATGAGGTTCAGGTCAGAGGACAGACAATATGTTCTTTGGTGGCAAATGAGGGGAACCAACTGAGTAAAAAGAACAAGTGTGCAAGCAGGGCTGCTGGGTATTAATTGAAACCTTGATTTATGGAAATGTAAATGTTGCAATGACAGAGTAAATTTACTGTAAGACTATGCTTCAGTTTGAGTTAATTAGTAGACGGGCCATTTAGTGGGCACCTCCTGACTCAGGTCTCAGGATGGAGGTATTCTCTTCCCAGCTGTCTGCATCGCTGGCCAGTGAGAGCATAGCTGGACTTTGCTCCTGGCTGAAATCAGCTCTGTGGACCAGCATTACCCACCTCCCATGAATGCAGACCATACCAATGACTGGCGAATATGGAGTAAAGTACTATGCCTGGCCTCTGTTCATAGAGCTGGGGCATCCAGATACTTGTGCGACTGGCCAAGACCTGTAGTGAGATGACGTCATTGCAGTTCAACTCCTTTGCCCAGGGCTGCTTTGCTCATATCTTCACAGGTAACCGCATCAAGGGCATCACTCATTGTCTGCATTTAAATCTCAGTGGAGTCAAGACACCTATAATAACACAGTTTAAGATGCTTTAGATTAGAACACAGTACTCACGGTTCTCAAAATTCTGTGTTCATATCAAGGCAGTGTTTGTATATAATTCCATGCATTTATCCAATACATAATGATAAAATCAGGATAACTATCATTTTCATCTCAAGCAGCAAGCATCTCTGTGTTGAGAAACTTTAGATTCTACTAGTTATCTTGAAATACATATTATAGCAACCTGTGGAGCCCCTGAGTGAATTCCACTTGTTTTACTGAACTTTGACTAATTGTTTTCTGTCCATCCTCCACTTTTGTATCTTACCAGATTCTAGTTCCTAGTGACCATTCTCCTTCTCTCTCATGAGATCAATTAGTTCTTACAAGTGAGTGAAAACACACAGTTGGTTGCCCATTGGTCCTCATCTGTGTGGCTAGAAAGGAATTTTTCTCAGTTTCCTGATGTCTCAGATGTCTGGATTCTTCCTATAATAGCCCATTGCTATCCCTCCATGGAGAGACACCTTGGTTGAATCTGTATATTGTATATTCTGAATAAGGCTGCAAGGCACACACCAGTGCAAGCATCTCCTCAAATTACTGATCGAATTTCTTTTGGGTGTATGTTTCCAGTGTCGTTGCTGCATCATTAGCAATGCTGCCTTTTTTCTGTCTCCTCTCTCTCTCTGTCTCTCTCTTTCTCTCTTTGATATTTGCTTTCAAATGGCAGTGTTTGTTTTTCTCGGTGTTTAGATTGCTGTGAATTGAGAGGTAATGTACTGATTTTGAAATCAGCCTCTTACTGTCAAGAAATCTTTGCTGTTGCTAGGTTTATTCTCTTCTTAAGACCTACCAAAATATTTTTAATCAACTCAATATCAGTTTGAACATTTTATGATATTAATGTCTAGCATTGCAATATTTTTCATTTTCCTAGCTTCCCCTTCAGTCCTTTGAGTCATAATTTGTCTTCTCATATTTTAAATTTCTGGAATATTGTGCTGTTCTTGTTGTTGGTTCATATTTATTTGTATGGATCTGGAAATTCAAGTTTTAATGTTAATGTAGATTTTCCATTATATTTTTCTTCTGACCCGAGTCCCCTCCATGCTGACAGTGATGACAGGAATCAGAGTAACCACAAGACTCTTTACATCTACAGAATGTTCATGGTGGGGAGTGGGCCTGGGACAAATGATCCAACAGTGTTCCTTTGTGCAAGGGGCTGGTGGATCATCTAGTGTTGACCTAGAGGACTTGATGACATCTCCATTATCAGTCGTTCTTCAGCATTGAGTGGGGAGACCTAGGGACTGCATCTGGTGGAAGATGAGGGTGGAAGTTAAGTATACAGAGAATGTGTAAATTTCCTTTCTTTCTGGTTCATTAAGCTGCCTGGAACATCTCTCTCTTCACCATGCCTTTTTTTTTTTTGCTTTTCCTTAAATTTTCTTCCCTTTCCACTGTTTCTCTGTTACCTTATAGTCATATTCTCTGCATTAACAGTGTAATGCATTTCAGATGAATTTTAATTGCTGGGAAAATTATACACTTTCCAAAGTTAAGTTGGCAAGATGCTAACAGGCTGTATTCCTTTGAAGTTGTGTGCTGTGCCATATCTCTATCTATGTGGAACAGAAATTGAGGTAAAGAGAAAGCACAGTACACACGGCATTTGTATTATTAAGAAATTTTTTTTCTGTTTATTATTAAACAGTTTGAGAATAATTTGAGTTTGTAGGAAAAAAAACAAATGTATCCTCCCTCCCCAATTATTAACACCTCTGTGAGCTAATTCACTCACAGTTGATGAGCCAGCATTTGCGCATTTCTATTGACTCATGTTCACACTTCATTCTGATCATCTTGGGTTTTCCACATGATCTAATTTCCCCTGCAGGATCTCATTCAAGACAGCGAAGTGGATTTTAATAATTAGTCTCAGTAAAATCTTCATAGTTGTTACAGTTTTTCAAACTTCCTTTGATCTTGTTGCTTTGGCAGCTCTGCATGGCTGGGTGCAGAGTCTTAGAAATGACTAAATATCGAATTGTCACATGGTTCTCGTGATTTGACAGGGGTGGGATTGGTGGGACAAGGAACACAGAGGGAAAGTGTCAAAGGCTCGTGCTCGGGTGATTGACTTATGACTCTGATCACTTGGCAGAGTTGGAGCCTTTGTCACGTTTCTCAGCCGCAGTTGGTTTGTTATTGCTGTTGTTATTTGTTAGTTTTTAAATTTCCCTCCTTTGTGGTGTCTTTTTGGAGAGTGACTATATCCAGCTGTTGGAGGAGTAACTATATCCAGCCCATATGAATAAAGCTACCAGTTCTGTCCCTCCAGGTGGGGAAACAACATTCAAGGAATGTTCTTAACGGGAACATTTATCTCTCCTCTTTATTTATCTATGTATTCAATTTTTAAATTTATATTGCATGTATATTTTTATTTTCACATTTCATGCTCTCTCCCTTTCTTCTTCCTCTCCCTTTGTTTCTCCAGTTCTTCTTCCTTCTCCTCCTCCTCTCCCTTCCAGACACTTCCATTATCTCTACTATCAGATACTTTGGAGATATTCCAAGCTCATTTCACATTTCTTTACCTCGCCAAAAAGCAGTCATTTCTCTGTGGAACTTTGGCTCTCTTTATTGAATCTTTTTTAAAAAAAAATAACATGATTTGGGTCCTGAATATGTTACTGAGGCTAGGATGCTACTTCTAATATCTCTCATATGAAAAAATCTTAATTTTCATATGAAAATAATCCATATACGGTTAAAAGGTGAGAAATCAGCCCAGTTGTAGGAGTCTGTAGCCTGCCCCAATTTCTTTGCAGCCACATTAATGCTCAGTGGCAGTTTGAGATTCTTGAAAAATTAAGTGATATTCCAGCCTCGTCTTGTTGATTCAAAAATCTGCCCCAAAGAGAAGAATAATATAAAATGTGGGATTTGCCCTTACTCTGGGTATCTATCTCTAATAAGTACATTGGGTTTCTGCCCAAGCCGTAACCCCTTACTTCTCCTTCAGTATGAGTTTCCTTTCTGTGCCCCCAAGCTCCCATTTGCTACAATACTTCCAAGTTAAAAACTTGAACTTGTAGCTTCTGTGATCTGAGGATATTCTTCATTTTTGCACACTGACTTGTGTCAATGTAGTTTGGAGCGCTGCAATTTCTGACTGCTAACCTCCTGTGGTTTGTCCTTCCCCTCAGCACCCCACCAGATGTGTGGGCTCTCACTTCTATTGACTGTTTGTAGCTTTGCCATTAAAAGCCTGGCCAATTTGGGACAATGTAATAAGCCTCACTTTGGCACCTTTTGAGTTCAGATAAAAAAAATTTTCAATGACCATACATTTGTAACAAGGGGTTTTGAATTCCTTAACTTGTCTCCCTAGAGAATACAACTAAAGGAAAGCTCTGTTGGAAAGTTTAGAATTTCTTTCAGTTGTTCACATTTCAATTTAAAAAATAATCATGAAAATTTGAAATGAAATGTAAATATTAAATCAGGGTCTTACATCACCACCTGTTTCATTTTGGGTGTCTTTGAAGCAAGAAGAACACCCAGATAACAATCTCCTAATTGTTTGTACTTAGAAATTTATCAGTACTGTTGAAATGTCAAAATATTTTCTATTCTAGTTTCATGTAATAGTATTAGCCAAACATAAAGTCCCACCACTGCTATGTTTGATTCCTATGCAAAAAGGTCACTTCAATTGCAAATAGAACCATTCATATTCCTACAGGTAAAACTTCCCATCACCTCTGAGATGCAACCTGTGTGCTTCTTCCAGTGTGACCTTCCGCTTCTCTGGTCAGCATTTCCTGAGCATAGGAGTGGCTATAGCACTGAGGAAAATGTATCTCTCTCCCCCAGCAATCATTAACTTCTTTACATCCTCAGGGAACACTGTAGTATTGTGAATTCCCCTCCTTCCATGACAGAATGTTGATTATCCCAGTAGACCTCTTGCAGGTCATCAAAGCTTCATGGAGTTCAGGTGTGCAATGGCCATATTAGCCTGGAATTCAATGTTCTACAACACTCCACCTCTTCCTCTGGCTCTTGCATTTGTTTGCCACCTCTTCTACAATATCATTTTTCTTATCTCTTTAATCCCTTGGTAAGTAGCGGAAGCTTTAACTTTCTTCATCTGCCCCTCCCTCTTAGTTATTAACCTAGAGGCCAATTTTGTTATCTCTTACTCGAAAATTTCCATTGCCATCCATTTTCTTCACTGTAAATGCCTTTGAAGTATTTATTAAGATGACAAAGACTAATTCTACTGGCTAGCCAGTGCATGTAGGTGTGCATGAGTATGCACACAAACATACACACACATACTCATAATCTATGCATACACACTGAACGAATATCACATCCAAGACTGACTAAATATGGGAAGAAATCAGATATTCTCATACTGAGCTCCTCAGACCTACAATGTTTGTGTTAGTGATGATTTCATTTCCTACCCAATCTCTCAAGTTCTGAATGAATGTAGGGATTTCTGTTTCACTGGAGCCATTATTATATATGCTGGCATAATGCCTCCAGGACCATTTCAGAGAGAGTCCTTCTTAGATTCAAATTCATAGGGTTTTTGAGATTTCATGCTTATGTGTGATACAAATGAAAAATACATGTGTCATTGCTGTGTATGTTACTTGGGTTTCAATTCATTTCTTTTATGTTAAATTTATCTCTCCTTGCAAGATATGAATGGCTTCATCAATGGCCTTAACTTCATAAAGAACAGTATATTTTTGTAATTTATCCCTTTGAAACAAACCAATCTCTAATACCTCAAAACACTTCAAATCTCATAGACTAGCCAAAATCTCATAGACTAGCCAAGGTCACACTAGCCCTGAAAACCAATGCTGTGTGAGTTCTTCTATTGACTAAAAATATTGATAATTATCTAATAAGTAATATTAGACATATGAATTCATTTCTTTAAGCACAGTGTCTCAATTCCAACAGCATAGCCTCTTGTCAGATGTTGAAGAGTTCCGTTAATAGCATTACTGTGAAAGCCTTACTGTACATCTTGTTTGGCTCTCAAAGTCTCTTTGTTGATATACCCTAATATTTCAATTGTCTAAGACCGCCATAAAGCTAACTTTATCCTTTTACAAGATATAAAATAAAAGCTATGTCCATGCAAATACGGATAATTTTTTCTATCACCCTAAGTCTCTCATCAGTGTACAATGGAAGTTTATGAAGGTCTGTTTCATCAAAAGTCATAACATGGAAGGTCTGAATGGAAATGAAAACTTTGATGCACACTTTGAATTTCAGAAGTTAACATTCACTATGTCCAGTCTAGGCTTTCTAAAAACCTTGTCTTTAAAGAAGAAAAAGGAAAAAAAAGACAAACCAAAACAAGAAGTTGTGTGCAGAAACAGATGTCCAAGTCACAAGGCTTCTTATAAGTCCAGATAGACTCAATGTAGAAGAGCGGTGGGCTGCTTCCTGCCAACTTTACACCCAAAATAATTACATAGAAACTGTATT
>LOEQ01009814.1:30943-54876 GCA_001685075.1 Bramus lutescens | reverse complement strand
ATGGATTGATGTTTTACATATACACTGAGATATAAATAGGCATTTTGAAATGTATGTTTAGAATTCATGGGAGAGGGCTTGGGGTAGAGTTGAAAATATGCAGTGTTCATACTACAATTAGTATTTGAAGAAAATAGAAAAAAATAAAGTTTCTAGGAACCAAACTGTAACAATCCTGCATTTCAAAACCAGAAGGATAAAAAATGTTAAGGGGGGGAAGCAAGCAAACAAACTAACAAAAAAATGGATAAGCAGCAGTTAAAAAAAGTTAGAAGAAAGAAAAGTAGATGCATATGTTGTCTTGAAGCCAAATATAGAGAAAATGTGTTCTCATAAAGTAGGAGGGGTTAACAATGTCTGACCTTACTGAATGGTTTTAAAAAAAATTAAAAGAAAGATTTAATAGTATGAAAGCCATCAATGTCCAGGGCACAGTTCCTTTGGTGGGTACTGTCAAAAGCCCAATTGGAATGAAATGAGAAACTATGAAATGAGTAAATGTTGCTCTTCGTTTGCAGCTCCATAGATCTTAGAACTATGACTAACCTCGTCACTACCTTATCCTGTGTGTCTGCCAACAGTCATGGAATATGTTAAGTGTTCAGTCCATGCTTGTTGAGTGAATGAATGAAGAGTGAAGTAACCTTTACCCACAAGTTACCATCTTGGTAAAAGAGGTCATCAGCTTTTGCAGCTTTGCCATTAATGCCCTAGCCACTACCTCTGCTGTTGTACCACATAACTACGAAGTATTTCAGTTTCTTTAACACATCTGGTTCCTCTGCATGCAGTACAAACATTTTATGTTGGATGATGAACAGAAGTGCTCAGAATGAATTATGCAAAGTGTAGTAACACTAATAAAATTTATCCAATAATTCTTAGTGACAAACAATTGACTCTCATCAAAATGGTCAGTGGTAATATAATTGATGCTATGTCCTTAAAATAAAGGTCAAATGCTGTGGTTAAATCACCCTCATGTCTTTAAATTTAAATTAAGATACAGAATTTATACTTTGCTAGATTGTATTTTGTAAACTACACACTAATTTCTTTGAAGCCACATATCATTCTGAACTCCCTTTGTTACATTTACAACATCTCTGGAAAGAGTTCTCAGCCTGTCACCTCAAGCCAGTGATGATGTGGAAATCAACTGTTTTGTTATAATATTTATATTATAATGAACTGTATGTTTTTACATTTAGTTCTTGACTGGACTTTTGATAGCATACATACTCTTGTGTATACAATGTCAAGACGGCAGGCAGTTACTCCCTCATAAATGTATAATTGATAGGTGCAGGTAGGGTGTTGACCTAAGTAGGTAGTCTAAGCCTTTGTTTAATTGTAGCCTGCATTCACTCACAAATTATCTTTATTTTTAAGACTTGCTATCAGTAGTCCAATCCAAGAACAGGAACAGATGAAATGAAATGTCCAACTTAAGCAAGAGAGTCAGAACAAAGAGGGCAGGTTTATTCTTCCTCCATTCCTTCTTTACAGGGTCCTTAGTGGTCTGGGTGATGCCTACTCAAACTGGGAGAATAGTCCACTTAGCACTTTCTCAAAAGTTAGTTCCCCCTGAAAACATACTCAGAGAGGCATCCCAAAATAATGTGTATTCACTTATCTGAGTATCCTAACATTCTGTCAACTTGACACCAAAGATTAACTATCGTAAGGAACTTTAAAATCTGAGAAATATTGTTTCCGTAACTAAAAACTATGTACTTAAAATTTATGGACTATTATTATATTTGATTTGGCCATGGCCTTAAGCATACTCATTGAAAAATATAATAATGTATTTGTGATAATAACTTTAGTTACCTGCATTCTTTCATATTTTTTAGTGAAATATAACAAAACTTTTAAACCATTAAGTTTGGTGATGATCATTCTAATTATGCCTTTTCTGCTCTTTTCGTCCATGTCTGTGCTCCTGGTCTGCTTCCAGCTCTATGCCATCCCTTGGTTTCTTACCATGTTCACTCGTAAGTACCATTTCTTACCTTTTCCCCTTTAGTGTTAGCTAAAGCACCTCATTCTGCCTCAGAATTTAAAATTTATGAGAATATTAAGTAAATGTAATGTGCATCTTTATAAAATTCCAACATGATGTAATTTATAGGCAGTAATTTCAAGTGTTCTGGCCTTAAAAGTTAAAAAGAACATTGGAAAGGAATAAACTCTTTGCATGTCATATACAGCTTTATTTCTTTTTAAGAAGAGAATTCAGCATCAACTCTAGTATTTACAGCAAGCTTTGGAGGCCAGTTTTCAACTGAATTGGCTTGCTTTCTAGATGTTCTTTACTAACTCATGGTTTTATTTCCTAACTGGGAATCCTCTAGAGATTAATCATATTATATGACTATGTAATAATGCTTTAATCAGTTACAGTGTGGCTATAATGGAAGGGGACATCCATGCTTAAACGCAGTGCACATATGTGAGCTAACATGAAACAGTCTTCCTGCATGGACCTGGAAAGATATTCACAGTACTATTAAGTGAAAAAGAAGTTACTTTTTTGATTAATAGAATTTTGATAGGAATTTAATGAAGCAGTTATTATATGATGCACAATGGAAATGTTGTAGGTTCTTTTACAGATATAAACTTGTGTGGATAATGTTATTGAAAGTTCTGGGAGAAATTCTGAAATATATATAAATTGTTAATGGGAGTCAGAAAGTGTAATGTCTGACCAATCTGCTAACAGTTTACTAAAGGGCCTTAGGAAGCTGTAAAATTAATAGAATCAGGGGCTAGAGAATTGGCTGAGTCATTAAGAGAACTTGCTTCTCTTGCAGAGCACCAGTTTGGTTCCCAATACCATTACTGGGTGCCTCATAGCTCCCTGTAACTCAAGCTTGAGGAGGTCTCATGTTCTCCATAGACTGACCCATAGACACTTGCATGTATGTGCATGTGCATATGCACCCAAACACACACACGCGCGCATGCACACATGCACAAATAAAAAGATTTGAAAAATTTACAGTCACGCATTTTATCAACACAGTTTAACACATTTGCTCTTAAACAACAGCCTTGAGCTTGAAGTAATAATAGTCGTATATCTAACAGTGCAGCTATTTTATTTTTGAGAAATTTGGTTTTTGTTTCGATACACTTTTAAAACTCTTTCTACAGATGTATTTCCACTGCACAAAATTTTCCACCTCTGGGATACATTGCTACTTGGAAATTCTTCTTTCCCATTCTGTATTGGAGTAGCCATCCTCCAGCAGCTGCGGGACCGGCTCTTGGCTAATGGCTTTAATGAATGCATCCTTCTCTTTTCTGACTTACCAGGTATGTGACTGAATGAAGCAATCACTAAATGTAATTTTGACTGTAAAATAATGTGCTATCTTAGCCATTTGAGAAAATCATTCAGCCTTCAGAATCTCTTCTGCCTGGACCCTATTTTCACTGGCAGAATAATCAGTGTTGTTTGCTAGCCCAGGAATGCAGAAACTAATGTGGGTCATACTAAGCCACTGTGGATTATTTCCATCACAGTAATGCCACCAAAAGGGTAAAAGGTCATGGCTGTGGGGGAGTAACATATTTACCCTTTGCTTCAGACTCAGCCATTCATCTTCAGCTGATGGAGAGTAAATAAAGGCCACTCAGGAAGGTGTTTGAGAATGTGTTTATATAAGGATGGTATTCACATGGAACTTTGCTCCCTCCTAGACACAGCTGCTTGGTAACAACTTGACAGTTTAAGAACAGGAAACACTGTCCTTTTAGGAAAACAAGTCAAACACTATAGAAACATATTATGTAATAGAAGATAGTGACTAAGCTACATAAGGTATTCACAAGGGGAAGTCTGAAACCCTTGGGCAGAATGATTTGATGCAAAACTATGGAAGACAGCTATGATTTGATTCTTGATGCTGAAAAGATAAAGTTTATGCAACTACCTAAAGATGTAATATATCTATAAAGATGGGAAAACTTCCTTATGAATAAACTAAATGTTTTTAAGATACAAAATTTGGGCTGAAGAGAAGACTCAGCAGTTAAGACGACTTGTTGATCTTGCAGAGGACCCAGAATTGGTTTTCAGTACTCACAGGGGGACTAACAACCACCTGTAATTCAAGTTCTAAAGGATCTCATGCCCTCCTCCTGCCTACGTGGGCACCAGCACACGTGTGGTGCACATGCAGGCATGAAAACAAACACTCATAAACATAAAAAATAAAATACAAATAAATAAATACAAAAATTTTACTTTTTCACAGAAAATTTCTGGCACCATGATTTTTTGCTGGTTCTACTACTGCCCTTCATATTTTCAGGCAGGCAAAAGGGTGTAATAGCAAGCACACTTAAAATTGTCCAAGATAAAGTATCTGAACATCAAACAAAAGACTAATGATCACAGGTTTTGAGGTTATATATTTATTAGGGACTTTTAAGGGAAATAAGGAGTCTACTTTCTGTTAAAAAAGTCTTCATTCTTTGAGGGCAAAAATAACAAAATGCCTTGGAATAATTTAAAATTCCCCCTTCTTTTTCACAAATCAAAATGTCTTTTAATTCATCAAATTTAATTAAAATAAGCTATTTCTTATAGTAACAAATAATAGTTCTTATATTAATAAATAATAGGGTTTTATTTTTCAATTGTTTTCTTGGAGATGGTGAAAATCAAGGTTCTGTGGTGTTTGGGAAGTTGGTCTAAATAGTAACAAAGAAGCAAATTTCACAAACTTAGAAGCTATGCCCCACAGATGTTTTCTTGTCATCCACAGCTTGCCAAAGTAAACAGGAGACGATTGATTAGGATTAAAAGAATTTCTTGGTCAGTTATAAAAATAAGTATATTGGAAATGCTGATTNTTTTGAGGTTATATATTTATTAGGGACTTTTAAGGGAAATAAGGAGTCTACTTTCTGTTAAAAAAGTCTTCATTCTTTGAGGGCAAAAATAACAAAATGCCTTGGAATAATTTAAAATTCCCCCTTCTTTTTCACAAATCAAAATGTCTTTTAATTCATCAAATTTAATTAAAATAAGCTATTTCTTATAGTAACAAATAATAGTTCTTATATTAATAAATAATAGGGTTTTATTTTTCAATTGTTTTCTTGGAGATGGTGAAAATCAAGGTTCTGTGGTGTTTGGGAAGTTGGTCTAAATAGTAACAAAGAAGCAAATTTCACAAACTTAGAAGCTATGCCCCACAGATGTTTTCTTGTCATCCACAGCTTGCCAAAGTAAACAGGAGACGATTGATTAGGATTAAAAGAATTTCTTGGTCAGTTATAAAAATAAGTATATTGGAAATGCTGATTATGCATTTTCAAATCAAGTAAACTAAGTTGCTTTCCTTCCAAGCATAAGTGTTCCCATAAATGCTGGTGAAAGTATCTGTGATAGTGTGTTGTGTGCAAATTAGTGACCACTGCTAACACAACTCCTACAGTTTTTAAAAACCTCTGAAGTTGGAAGGTTAGCATTTGCACTTGTTAGAATCAAGTAGTTGAGAAGGTAAACTTCCCTTGACCTTGAAAACAGGATGCTTTCTAATGGCCATGAACTGCCCTGGTCCACTGCTATTTTTCTTGCTCATCACTATTTATTGTCACTGTATATGATTCTTGTTCCAGAGAAAGCTAGTAAGAANAGAATCAAGTAGTTGAGAAGGTAAACTTCCCTTGACCTTGAAAACAGGATGCTTTCTAATGGCCATGAACTGCCCTGGTCCACTGCTATTTTTCTTGCTCATCACTATTTATTGTCACTGTATATGATTCTTGTTCCAGAGAAAGCTAGTAAGAAATACATGTCCTTCCTAAAGAAGCATAAAAGGTTTTGATACAAACTTTACCCTTAAGTAACCCATTTTTTTATCATACTGTACTAGGGTGGAATGTTTTTCTCATAGATTTAAAGAGATTTCATTTTTCAGCATATTATGTTCCCCGACTATGATTGAAGAACTTTGGAAGTAGCCATGGGCAGCCATAAAATGTTAATGCGGATACACACACACACACACACACACACACATACACACACACATTCAAAGTGTTAGATGATATAAATGTTGAGCACTTTTTGAAACAAATTGTTTTTCTCATCTACCTAGAAAGGATAGATGGACAAACTATATTGTACTTCTATTTTTAAGGGCTGGATCTACATTGAATTTAACTCACTAAGTATGTTATGTTGCAGGGAAATCTCAAAGAATTTTAAAAAGTAAGCAGAATGAATTAACTACAGACTGGGATAAGTCAAATTCACTATTCTAGATCTTATCCATAATAGTAGAGAGCTCTTCAGTGGTAAGTTGTAAACAGAAAAGTCATCAGTTTTAGCTCTTTCTACAAAGAATGTCCCAATAGCCAAGTGGTTAGAAGTGTGGAACATGCAGCTGGGTCACCTGGTTTGTTCATGTCACAGCATATTAGTTATGTGTGCTGGCTAGTTTTATGTAAATTGACACACACAAGCATAATCAGAGAGATTGGAGCCTCAATGGAGAAGATGCCTCCATAAGACCATGTCACAGGCAAACCTGTAGGGCATTTTCTTAATAAATGATTTAAGTAGGAGGGCCCAGCCCATTGTGGGTCATGCCATCCTTGTGATGTCAGTCCAGGGTTCTATAAGAAAGCAGGCTAAGCAATCCATGGGAAGCAAGCCAGTATACAGCACTCCTCTATGGTCTCTGCATTAGCTCCTGTCTCTAGATTTCTGCCAATGTTTGAGTTCCTGTCCTGATGTCCTTTGATAATGAACAGTGATGTGGCTGTGTAAGCTGAATAAACACTTTCCTCTCCAAGTTGCTTTGGTCATGGTGTTTCATCACAGCAATAGTAACCCTAAGACACCATGTAAACTATGAAAACTTATTTAATTTCACTGGGAAGGGAATCCTACATATAAGGAAGCTTTCATTGAAGTGCTGATAACATTGCTGTAATGTTGTGGTGCCTACTAAAATAAGATACAAAATGCAACTGGCATAAACCTCATAAAGGGAAGTATGCACAAAAACCTTTATAAGTACATGCATCACTCAATGTTTTGAATATATAAGAATATATAACTCTAGCGCTCCTTTTTCAGTACTTTACATCACTTTTTGCTAATGCTTTTATCTTTCATGGAAAACTCAGCAGAAAGTCTTGTCCAGATATGTTCTTAACTTCTATTGCCTTGTTGTTGGTGAAATAGTGTCATTTTATATTCCAAGTAAGTACAAGTAGTGCTAGAAAATTTGCCTGAACTTTGTTGACTTGTATGTGTGCCATGTCACTCATAGCAGAAATAATGAAATTGGCCTTTGTAAAAGTAGGGGCAGCGTGTTGTGAGAGAAATACTGAGCCTTTCACAGCATCATCCATGACTGGATTTGGGCCACTGTAATTAGTACAGAAATTTCCATAACTTTAACTAATCATATGATGAGGTTTGTCAGTCTTCATTCTGCTTTGGCCCTTAGATACCATTCTGTTGTAGTATCTATTTGTCATTACTTGGTTAGGATATATCCAAGCAGTTTTTAAGATGAGTATATCTGAATAAGACCAAAGAGGTAACAATTTTACAGTGTATTTCTGTAACCTGAGATCTTTATATTATTTTTAATCTTCTGCTATTTTGTACAGAATACTGTACTTCTATTAATGTAGTAATACTTCTACATTAATACTAATTTATGTGTTTCAAATAAATTCTTAAAGTACATATCTTAGCATACCTGAGCACTTGCAAAGACTAGAATGTAGGTGGAAGTTTCCTGTCTCAGAGCTTCTGGGTCCCAAATACACAACAGCTGCTTCCAAAATTATCACACAGAGGCTTAATATTACTTACAAATGCTCAACCAATAGCTCAGTCTATCTCTTCCATTTTAAGTAAACCCATATTCCTTATTTACGCTCTGCCACATGGCAGTATCTTTTCTCAGTAGGCACGCCCCTCTTGCTCTATCCGCCTGGCCCGCATCTCCTGGCTCTGCCCTTCTCTTTCTTATCATCCTTACTTTGGTTGCCCCCCCATACTTCCTGCCTGGTTACTGACCAGTCAGCATTTTATTAATTCAAGTGACAAATCTTTGCAATGTACAGGAAGATTATTCCACAGCACTGGTATCTTTAGAGGCAGGAAAGAAGTTCTTCCTAAAGAACTATAGAAGGAAACTGAGGAGTCCACATTAGAGGACTCAGCTTACACTGAAATTCAAATAATGACTTAGACATTGAAAGAAATATTAAAACAATAAAATGTTTTTAAGAATGAAAGGAAGATATGGAAAAATATAAGGAATGCAAGCACTATATATCTGTGTTTTATGTGCTAGGTTTTTTTTTCAAACTCACCTACAACATCTTAGGTTTCATTATGGCATTTGCTTTCATATATATCATAAATTTTGTTGTAGAGAACAGAAACTTAACACCTAAATAGCAAATAATGCTTAAATAGAAGAAGGCCTTTTAACTATGTATTGATATAAAAATTTGTGGTCCTTTTATCCACATGAGTGTAATGAGATCCTGATCTTCCTGTACATTGTAAGGATTTGTCACTCTAATTGTCACAGAATTAATAAAATGCTGACTGGTCAGTAGCCAGGCAGGAAGTATAGGCAGGACAACCAAACTAAGGATGATGGAAAGGAGATGGGTGGAGTCAGGAGACATGGGCCAGATGTAGAGAGAGCAAGAATGGGCACACCTACTGAGAAAAGGTACTGCCACATGGCAGAGCATAAATAAGGAGTTTGGGTTTACTTTCATCTACAGAAGTATAATGAGACCCTAAACGTTTGTTTAGTCTCTTCACTGAGAAAATTCCAAACATTTGGCTTTTGTGCATTTGTGATTGGCAGGTCAGACTCATACAGATCCATACTGGGTTCTTCTTAGGTTCATTTTCTAGCATAAATGCTAATGGTGTTAGTAATCAAAAATATCTGTTTTATATTTTGATACTTCTAATGATAGTTGGTTCAGGTTTGAAGTATCATTATAAAGGAGGAAAAGAACAAAAATAAAGCTAAATAACTACTTATTAATAACTATTCAGTATTCACTAATTGCTATCCTCCCAGTATTATTGCCTGGTAGAAATGAATTCCAAAATGTCCAATTAGGATAACTGCCAATAGAATTAGTACTAAACCATTCATGATAACAAGATGATGGTTATAATAAAGTGGCATATTTATATCTTGCTACATACGATAGAGGAAAAACAACAGCTTTACATATCATAGCATTAAAAAAGGCTACTTTGGATTTACTTTACACATAGTACAAGGTTAAAGTTTCTCAATTTGAAACTGTGAAATTATAACATTATGAATAATGAATGTCCAGTAGACATCCTGCTTATTTTAAGGATAAGAAAAAGAAATTCTAGACATTTTATCATTTGTGTTCACTATATGAAAACATTGGTCAACTGTTTTGGGTTAGTTACTTTCCTGTTACTCCTGTTACTGTGAGATAACTCTATGATCATGGTAACTTATAGAAGAGTTTATTTGGGCATACAGATTCAAAGTATTAAAGTCCCTGATAGCAGAGTAGAGGCAGCAGTCATGATGTCTGGCTCAAAAGCTGGGGGCTCACATCTTGATGGCACATGAAGCAAAAAGGGCAGCCTTGAGTGACTTGAGTTACTAAACTCTCACAACCCATCCCTGGTGACATACTTCCTCCAGCAAGGGCACATATCCTAAACCCCACAAACAGCACTACAAACTGAGGACCAGATCTTCCTAGCCTGTGCCTATGAGGGAACATCTCACTCTAACTACTGCACTAGTTAAGCCCCATGTTGTTGAGAACACTCTGTTCAACTTAATTTCTTTTGAAATAGACTCATTACCCACTGTTTTAGTTAGGGTTTCTGTTGCTGTAAAGAGACACCATGCCACAGCAATCCTATTTAAAAAAAAAAACATTTAAATAAGTGGCATACAGTTTCAGAGGTTTAGCCTATTATCTTGGCAGGACATGGCAGCATGCAGGCAGACATAGTGCTGGGGAAGTAGGTGAGAGTTCTACATATTGATATGAAAGGAAATGGACTGAAACACTGGGCGTGGCTTCAGCATATATGAGAACTTAAAGACCAGTCCCACAGTGACACACTTCCTCCAAGAAGGCACACCTACTCCAACAAAACCACACCTCCTAATAGTGCCTCTCCCTGTGAGGTTATTGGGGCCAATTACATTCAAGCCACCACATTCCACTCTCTTGTCACCATAAGCTTGAAGAGTATATTATATTGCAAAATGCATTTAGTCCAATTTTTAAAGTCCCCATAGTTTATAAGAGTCTTAATGACGTTTAAAAGTTCAAAGTCTCTTTTGAGATTCATGTAATCTCTTGTCTATAATCCTCTATAAAATCAAAAAACAGATGACATACTCTAACATATAATGGCACAGGATATACATTACCATTCTAAAACATAGGAGCAGAGCACAGTGAGAAAATACTGGACCAAAGCAAGACCAAAAAACAGCTGGGCAAACTCCAAATTCTGTATCTTCGTGCCTGGTGTCAAAATGCTCTTCAGATTTCCAATTCCTTTCAGCTTTGTTAACTGCAATACATTTTTTTCCTCTTGGGCTGGTTCCACTCTCTATTAGCAGCTTTCCTTGGCAGGAATCCCATGGCTTTGGCATCTTCATCACTGATGTCTCCAAGGCAATCCAGGCTTCAATTTCAGATTCACACAGCAGCCTCACTAGGCTTCCATTCAGGTACACCACTGACACATGCCTGGCCTCAGTGGCTTTCCTTAATCATGAAGGCAAATTCCATAGCCCTTTTCTTCTATCCTTAACTCTAGAACCCCTTGACCAGAGCTGCCAAATTTCTGCTTACTGAGGCTGGAACATGACCCCCACATTCAATTGTATCTTTTCCAATTTTTGGTTTTCAATGGTTTCCTTCACTGCCTGTGCTTGGCTGTCCTGAAACTAGATCTGTAGACCAGATTGGCCTCAAACTCAGAGATTCACCAGCCTCTGTGGTCCAAGTGCTGGGATTAAAGGTGTTGCCACCACACCACACCCAGCTCTAAGCTTTTCTTTAGTTCCTTTTCACAAGTTAGAAATTTAGCTAGGTGGGATCTTGTCCTGAAGTCACCATTACCTTTATTCTATTTCTTAATCTGTTTGTCTCCCTGAATACAGGACTTAGATTCCATTCCAGTTCCTGGTGCTCCTTTTCTCCTCAGATTATACATTTTTTATTTTCCCGTGCTCAGCATGCTCCTTTTCATTATAAATCTATATAAGTGACCAGTAATAACCACACAACAGTGTCAATACTAGGCTGTTTTGAGACTTCCGCTGCCAACACAATTAGTCTGAATCTCTTCACTTTAGCCTCAGGCATACTCTTCGGACAAGGGCAAAAGGAAGCCACTTCCTTCACCAAAATAACTACAAGAACAATCTCTGGGGAACATACTAAAATTCTTTTCATCTGAAACCTCTTGAGGCAGCCCCTCGCATTTCAAATGTTCCATATTCCTACTAGTATTGCCCATTTAGCAGTCCTTAAAGCATTCCACTGCTTTCCTAGTCCAAAGTATCAAAGTCCAAATTCCCCCTAACATAAGCATGGTTAGGCCTATCACAGCGATACCCCAGTCCCTCGAACCAACTTCTGTCTTAGTTAGGGTTTCTGTTGCTGTGAAGAGACACCATGACCACGGCAACTCTTATGAAGGAAGAGTTGACTTTCAGTTTCAGAGGGTTAGTCATTATCGTTATTGTGGGACATGGCAGCATGCAGGTAGACATGGTGCTGGAGAAGGAGCTTAGAATGAAGAAGGAGCTACATCTTGATCTGCAGGCAACAGGAAGTGGTCTGAGATACTGTACGTGGCTTGAGCATAGATGAAATCTCAAAGCCCACCTCACAGTGATACGCTTCTTCCAAAAAGGCCACTGCAATAAAGCCACACCTTCTAATAGTGCCACTCTCTATGAACTTATGAGGGCCAGTTACATTCAAACCACCACACCCACCCAGATAAAGTGTTTTATTATTTAAGAGGTTATGTTACCTGTAAAAATTTTTTAAAAATCTGTCTTCTAAGTCATAAATCCAAGTGCAGTACTCTTCCTACATGACAGTGTGTGGACAGTAGGCACCATTATACTTGACTAGAAACCATATTTCTACATACTTTAGAGTGCTCTACCTTTTCTGTGTTCTGTTTATCCCTCTTAATGTTGCCACCTCACTCCTGAACTGATATTATTATACGAACTTCAAATCAATCAATAAGCTCATATTTCAGAGTAAGCACAAATTTAACATTTTAGCTGACTGATATTTTAGCTATTAAATGTGTTTTTGAAGTTCTGGGTATGTCATTCAGAGATAGACCTCTTGCCTGGTATACACAGGCTCAGGATCCATTCTATGCCTTTGTGGGGTCAAGTATGTATGTTACTACTACAATTTCCATTTTATTCATTTTAGAAGAAGAAATACAGTAGATTGGAAATAGAAAGCAATAATATGCATGTTAATAGTAATTTGTTCATTTAGCCTGATTCTTTTCTGTGTTTGTTTAGATATGTAATACATCTGAATTTTCAGTTTTACATTTCATCACTCTTATCTGATGCAGAATTTGAGGGAATTTATTCTATGAGAGCATAAGGCTTTGCATTAGAAGACAAACATGCATTTGGTCAAAAGCATACATAAATCAATTTAATGTTTTACCAAAAATATATTTTCATCTATTAATTTGAAATATCAGAAGTAAAAATATTTAACCCATGAGAAGAAGACATGGTATTTGTGCTGTGACTTAGGACAGTCATCAGTGAATAGACAGTCAAATATTATCTGATAATTTATATCAATGTTAACATATTTTATTCATCACACCACTAATAAAATTAGTTTTATTGGTCTTATTTTTGATTATTTATATGCATTTATATATTGTTTTATATAAATAATTATATTTATTATTTATGTATTTTCAAGTTACTCAAAATTCATAAAATATATATTAAAACCAATTACTCATAAATTACTTTAAAAATGAGAAACTAGGGCTAGAGAGATGACTTAGCTTTTAAGAGCACAGGGCTGGTTTCTAGCACCCATGTGGTACATAACCCCCTTTAACTCCAGTTCCAAGGGGTCCAGCACACTTTTCTGACCTCTGAAGGCACCAAACATTCAAGTGGTACACAGATATACATGCAGGAAAAATACTCATATACATAAAGTAAAATGAATCTTTTTTAAAAAAATTAAACTATTTTTTAAATTTCTCACATTCACTGGTAATACCACAAGGAAGAATTTAAAGACCAAACTGTTTTTACATTTTTAAACTGGTGTTTATCATGTATTTTCTGAATATGATTTGTAGTTTTAGTAAAATAATACCACTGTGGGTCTTGTTCCATCTCTCCTGTCCACCTACTCCTGTATCTCTTTACATTTGGCACATACACACACACACACACACACACACACACACACACACAAATTGAGAGGACTCTGATATGCTGCCTGTTTAAACTGTGGTCTTCATCAGAATGGAAAATAACTTATTGACCACCACGTGGCCCTCAGAATGCCGTGAATCTGGTGAGTCAATGCTAAGCAAATGCAATTTTAAAAGCAAGCAGCCAGCCCAGACTGGGTGAAGAGGGCTAGAATGCCAGTGTCTGTTGCAGTTTACGTTCAAACCGGAAGCCAGAAGGCGGTGACCAAAACATCCCTCATATAAGACATCTTCAATATAAGAAACTATACGTAGTGGTGCACACCTTTAATCCCAGCACTTGGGAGGCAGCAGAGGCAGGTGGATCTCTGTGAGTTGGAGACCAGCCTGGTCTACAAGAGCTAGTTCCAGGACAGGCTCCAATGCTACAGAGAAACCTTGTCTCAAAAAAAAAAAAAAGAAAAAAAATACTTTGAGAAATTAAAACTTCTTAGCAGTTTCCTGGAAAGTGCTTATCAAATTTGAACACAGGTTCAAATTTGTTCTAGTTGCCACAAAAATCAAAAGCTCCTGTTTTGTTTTTGATTCACCTAGAAATGTTAAAGAGAGGGGAAATGCCTGTACCTGCCCCAATATTGTCTTCCCTGCTGCCTCTTAGTTCTTTCTGAGCTGTGATTCTTGCCGTTCAGCAGCACCAGCTGCTTTGTGCTGTGGTGTCTGTCTGCTCCACCACAACTGATAAAGACACATCAAGAGTAGAAAACCTGTCTAAGTGCCCATGTAAGAGAACTATTTATTGCATTTTTTGTTATATATCTCTTCATTACAGGCATTAAGCATCAGGAATGGTAGATGCATTGGAAACTGTGCCAGTAATTACATGTGCATAGACTATTTGAAAAGGGAGTGAATTAGAGCCAGAATCCTGAAACATTATACCTTCTTTCATCTTAGGCATTGCCAAAATTGCATGTAAATATGTACCCATCCATTCATTCCGCACATACTGCAGACTTCCTACAAAGAGTGTGTGCATACCTGATAGCATATGTATATATATGTGTATAACTAGTTTGTTGCTGGTTTCTATTCCTTGCTATTTGGTTCATAGCATTATTGAATAAATCATTTAAAGGTGACTGACCCTTTTGAGTTATCTTAATTACATGTATTATAATTGCATTGTTTGGGCAGGTCACTTAACTGCTGATGTTTTGATTCTCTAACTTTTTCAATTAGGGAGTTCAACTTCCCTCAAAGAATTGCTCTGTGGAATCAACAAGATTTGAAATCTGGCAGCATGTTAAATGTTTGGGTGGATTCCTCTACATTAACAGAAGCTGGGAGTAGGAACCAAGTTTAGGGTATCGATGGGTGTGGTGTTAGGCAAGGTAGTGAATTAAGCTGTAAATGTGTGTAGGGCAGCTAGCTGAGGAACTGGAATGCTAATGAAGATTTTTGAGTGATAAAATTATCAGCATAATTTGAAAATTAGAGTGCAAAATGGCCTATAACTGGTTAAGCTTGGGTAAAACAGCTTCCATTGAAAACACCTTAGTTAAAGAGAATATAATGCTGTAAATATCAAGTAGTTCTTTCTTCCCCCATATCCTCAAATATGAAGGGGTGTTGTTCCCTTCAGGTTGTTCAACATAGACATGATCTATGTATGTGAAGAAAAGTATAAAGTGCAATATTATATATAAAGGGACACATAATTCAAAAATCGTATTTGCATCAGTAATAGTGTCGGCAAGTCTAAACCCCAATAGATAAGGAGTATAAAAAATGCCACATGTAGAACAAAATGAGAAGGCAAGAGTCTAATCGTGATTGGAAAACGTGCAGTAATGCTTAGCACTGAGAAAACTCACCAGGTTTGCTTCAGTATTTTCAAACTGTGATGTGTCCAAAGTATGTGGCTGGCTGTAAAAAAAAAAAATCCTTGTTCACTGTCTATGATGAAAGAGTTCTCAATGAATTGGGCTCTTTTCCAAAATGAACTTAAATGACAAAATCCTGAGTGATGTGCAGTGCCTTAGAGCCTCTCTTTCCATGATGCGGAGTTCTGTCCTTGCTCATACTCCTCGCATAGAGACCGTGCTCCTTACAAACCATCTTTAAGCATAGGCTTCTGGGATCCAGCAAGTTATTGTGTCTTCCTTTGAATCTCTATCATAACTATTCATTTTAGTTCTTCTCCATCTGAAGACATACAGGGTGGTAAAGGTGCTGTCAACTTCAGAGTATCATGCCCTTTTCTGTGTAGAGGGTTTTATTCTGTTCAGTGTGTTCTCTGCTAGTCAGATAAGCCTCTTATCACCTCTTGCTGTATGTAGTTCAGAGTCCTGCTGTAGTATTTTTGAAAGGTTTTCATGTCATAATATATCAATACTTAGAGTTTATACTATCTTCTTTTTTTATAATTCTGTTTAAAGATTTTGTTGAGAAACTGATGCCCGTATGAACATACAGAGACTGTGACAGTATTGATAAAACCTGCACAAGTTAAGGCCAGACGAAATCCCGGTAAGGAGAAGGGGAAGTTAACATAAAGTCCCACCTCTTGCCAACAAGGGATTTGCAATGTTGAGCATGCCAAGGAGAGGGAAAAATCAGTTGTCTTCAGTGGGGTGACACTCAGTGCCTGGCCACATGCTCAGGAGGAGCTGGTCAACACAAAATCAACTCCATGTGCTTATGTGCTTACTTTGCTACGGTTTTGTTTTTTTCTAAGAAAGAACATGAAGTTGACATCTAGATCCAGGGTAGGACCTAGAAAGAGTTCGAGGAGGGAAAAGAATACGATCAAAATATATTGTATGAAATTCTCAAAAATAGATTAAAATATTAAAAATGAAAAACAGTAGGTTATTGCACTGAAAACCATCCCTATACTAACATATTTGTAGTATAAGAAATGAAGCTGTGGGACCAAAGATGGCTCAGAGCGTGCTGCCATTGCAGAGGACCCAGGTTCAGTTCCCTTCACCTTCATGGTGGCTCACAACCATCTAGAACTCCATTTCCAAGGAATCCAATGCCTTCTGACTTCCATTGCCCCAAAGCATGCTTGTGGCTCACATATATACATGTAGCCAAAACATTTTCTCACACAAAACTGTCTTTTTGAAAAATGAAGCTGTGTGCAGTTGATTATACAGTAAATATGCAACTCTAAATTGAGTATCTTCATTTTAATCTGTAAATATCACACATAAAGAAATTTAAAGGAAAAGTATAGAATTGTTTTTATTTCTTCTATTTAGACATATGTTAGTGAGATACATAGAGTAGAATTATATAATTCAGTGCATTTTACGGTTGTCAGCAGATATGTAAATCCAACTCTAGTGAGGATACAGAATAATCAGCCTAGAAAACCCGTTCATTGTACCTTCTAATAGATGTACAGTCCTCCATAGCAGATAGTGTCCTCATTTATCAACAGAGAAGAGCTTTACAGGTTGCGGCCTTTGTTTCCTGTGTTGTTTGTTTTGATAATCAGACTTTCAAGTTTTAATAAGATGAAGTGAAATAAGGGAACTGAGGAGCTGGAGTTGAATTGTAAAGTAAGGTATGACTGCTAACTGAAAGTTACAGTTAACCTTAAATTGTTTATTAAAATAACATTAGAAAGGAGGGAACCTGGAGAAATGTCCATCTCACCCTTGGCCAAGCAAGAGTCAGCTGGATCAGCAGAGTCATGAGGCTCATTCGCTGTCAAGAGCTATTAGTTTGCAAGAAGCCCCTCTAATGTATGGACTTGAAGGGGTTCGTGGAGCTAGACATGGGAAGGCACTGAATCAAAGTGGAAGGAGGTCTCTCGTTCTACATAGATGACCTCAGATGTCCCTTTAAAAGGTCTCTGCTCAGTAAAACAACCCCCAGTAAAGGGACCTGCACCAAGAATGCAGATATTTATAAGATGGGGCTAATACAGAACTTCAGGGTTGGGTCCTCTTCCTTCTGAGCCATGATGGAGTCTCCTGTCTTCTCTAAGAAGTGGGTGAGACTTGAATTTGAGAAAATTTGCATGTGATCATTCCTTTTGTGTGCTTTCACAATCTCTGCATTCTCAAATTTCATAATAATTTTTAAAAATCTACTTGCCAGTGCTGTAGGCGAGAGATTGCTCTATAGAAATGATTACATGTCGTACAGTTATAAGGTACATTTGCATTTTGTTTTAATTGTGGGGAAACACTCTGGACAAATTTCAAGATGGACATGTTAGGTGATGACGACTGGGACATCTGCCAGTACTGACAGGCAGAGTCAAACTGATGGCCCTCCGCACATTGTCAGGGTTCACTGTACACCTTATGCAGAGCTAGGAGCATTCTTTGAAATCAGATACAGACTGGCATTTCCCTTTGCCAGTGACAAGGTGGACCTATGCTGCCGATATGGATCACTGGCTCAATGTGAAGCTTTTGCTGGATGACAGATGTATCAAACTGATTTGAAGAATAGAAATACAAAATCTGTAGACTGAAATTCTTTTTCTTTGTGGACTACATAGTATTAAATAAAATTTATATAAATGGTCATATCTTCTCTTTAGCTAATAAGTGTTTAATCTCAATTATTTTAGTTTTAAGTATTTTAATGTTCATCTTTCTTTGTAAACATGGAGACAACTCTTAAAAATTTATTTTTTGGTAGTTGGTGTTTGACTTCAGGTTGATAATGGTAGAAATTTTTTAAATATATTTCACTGTATTAACATCAGATTCAAATAAACTCACTTATGTTTCAAATCTTTCTTAACTCTATAGAATTTTGTGGTAGGAATAAGGTAGAATGATGAAATCTAAAATCTGATCTCTTCACATAGCCATGGAAGTAACCATCTGTGAAGCTGACAAAAGTTTCTAAGAGCAGATAAAGTTTAATTGAGTAGCTGGTATTTCCAGAACTGCTGTTTATATTCCAAATCTGAATGAATAAGGATGGCCATAATCCTTTAGTAGCTCAGACATCCTACCCGAGCAACACAGTTAATAATCACTTTGCTTCCTAGTGTTTTAGCTCATTCTCCTAACAGAAGAGGCTGGAGTGGAATGGCCTGACGTCAGGATCATTGTGAAAATTAAATGGACCAAGAACTTATAATATAAAGGCATGTTAGGTAGTAGGAACCCAATAAGTGCTATTTTTTCTCCATAGATTCTCTTCTTCATGATGAGAAAAAGTTCTAAATTCATGAAGCATGCACTGTTAGCTTTCTCTCTATAACAAAATACTTGCGAGAAACAACTTTAAAAGAGATGAGATTGGTTTTGGTTCATAGATTTGGAACTTTTGGTCTGTGGTTACTTGATTCAGCTGCCTTTGGGCCTGTGATGAGGTTGAACATCAATGGCAGGAAACATGCAGCAGAGGAAATAGCAAAAGAGAACAAGAAGGACAGAAATTAAATATCCTTCCAGACCTGCCAGCCCACTTACTGCCAGCTAGCTCCAATCAGAAGTGTGCTTTATCAGATAAGGTGTATCTTTGTGCAGTCAGGCTGGTAAGCCACACACCATCCACCAAATCTATTTCATGCCTGCTTCCTCTTCTCCTTAAAGAGAAGTGGAAAACTTATCTGTGTGAATTTTAAACACATATTTTTATCCATTGCTTATCTGAACCGACACAATTGGACTTCTGCGGACAAAGTGAGAATAGTTCTGTTTCCTGTTTTAGGAATGAAGAAGAGGCAAAAGTAGCCAGTGCTAGACTCCATCTGTCGTCTGGAATTCCTACTGCCTTGCTCCACCTTCCTCATATAGAAATGGTTAATTATTTCTCAAAATTGTTGACTTCCTGGTGACAGTCCAGTCAAAACAATGGTTTATAGTAGTGATGCCCGCACATCTGCATTGCCTCTGCATCAAAGCTGAGAAAAAAATCTATGAAAATTTCTTTTTAAAATCATTTTGATTGAGTGCATTTGATTTCTACCTAAAACCTCATTTAACTCAAGAAATTATAAATGATGGAAAAATGCCTACGTTGGGGTTTTGATCAATTTTTCTCTGAATATATTATCTTTTATTTACTAAACAGCTTTGAAACTTGGAGTATATTTTACAAGCTGCGGTGAATCAGCATCTGAGTCTCTTGTTTACCTATTCCTACATCCAAGCCTCTACTTTACTTTGCAAAGAAGAAATATTTATTCGAGTAAATGTCTAAGATTATTAAATGAAACATATTTTATGGTATTTAGATGATATCCTGAAATACACAAAACCATTCACGCATATATAAATAATGTCAAATAAAACACTCATAATAACATGTATATATGTTTAAATACAGATATGCATATAATAATAAATATCTCCTAGCCTTCCAGTCATTAATATACTCATTAATATCTACATTGTTTTGTTGGATTCTTTTCTACTTAGCTTTCATCTTATTCATATACATATATAAATAGGAATTTTTATTTTACCAATGCAGTCTAAATTCTATAGATTTTCCATTTCCTCATTTTCTCTCTAGAAATCGACATTGAACGCTGTGTACGAGAATCAGTCAATCTGTTTTGTTGGACTCCTAAAAGTGCTACATACAGACAGCATGCTCAGCCTCCAAAACCAACTTCTGAAAGCAGCAGCGTCCGGAGCTCAGCACCTTACTTCTCTGTGGACTGTACAGATCCTCCAAAGACAAACCTGGTATGTATTAGCAGATAGCAGTTATAAATCCTAAAGGGTGGATTGTTGGTGTGTCCTGGTATCATTATTGTTCACAATAGTGTCATTTGTGTTCTTTTAATGTGGCTTTTCCTCGTGTATGACTGTGTTCACATACATGTTATTTCAGAAGACCTCTGTCTCCTTTCATGTTACAGTGAGGAAGATTGTTTGGGCATAGTCTTCTACTGACAAGCTTTATTTTATTTTCCACATAAGCATACTAGCTAGGAACACACCAACTTGTTATATGATATTACAGAAGCAAAGGGAAAATATTTAATACAGCATTGTTAAGGGTTGTTGCTATAATAGGAACTTATTTGTTCATAACAAAGGAAACAAGGTTTGGAACACTATCCCATTATATTTTTCAATATTGGCCTTCTTATTAAATACATTTACAAATTCATTAAACCTAGCTATTTACAACTTATATGTTCCAAAGATTCCAATCTTACATTATCTTAATTTATTTTCAAGAAATTGAATTTTAGGTAATATGTATGCATTGTTTCAGTTAATTTAATGGGGTAGACTTTAAAATATGAAAAAGAGGTGTTTTCACATTTCCAGTTGCAGCCAAATTGTATTTAGTAACAAGGAACCTGGGTGATAAAGAGTTGACAGCTTCATGGGTGTATGTGAGAAAGATTGTAAGAAGTTACTAAATGATCTTGAGAAATAAGAATAAGAACCTATATGAGGAAATAAATATTTTCACTCATCTTCCAAAAGTAGAATAGTCCTCCCAAGGGGAGGATTGGTATTTATTCAGATTAATGGTAAATATTTAAGGTGTTATTTTCAAATTACTTTTTGAATTTTATTTATATGTATGAATGTTTTGCATGCTTATATGTATGTTTACCACATATGTGCCTCGTGCCCTCAGAGATCAGAAAAGTGTGTCTGATCCCATAGAACTGGAATTATGGATGACTGTGAGCCACCATGTAGATGCTGAGAATTGAACCCCAGTCATTTGGAAGAACAGCAAGCACTCTACACTGCTGAGTCAGCTCTACAGCCCCTATATAAAATATTTTTAATATGATATTTTGTTCACTTTCCCATGTTTTTGAGGGTTCAAACTTAAATGCTAATATAAAGGAAAGTAGGTAGAAAATGGGTGTGTGTTGCAGCATACTCATTAAAATTAGGGGCAATCACAATTTAGATTCATGTAATGCCATACTGTTGTGTTAGTCTTTTTCCTCCCTTTTTCATTGTTCTTGTTGTTGTTGAGATAAGGTCTTCCTATGTGTCCCCAGCTGGCCTGGGGCTATTATGTAGAACAGGCTGGTCTTAAACTCACAGAAGTCCTCCTGCATCCACCTCCCACATACTGGGATGAAAGTCCTACAGCTCCATGGCCAGCTTATGTTAGATTCTTGAAAAATCTTCTATGGTAGAAAAAACATGTTCACTGTTTCATAGATTTGGCTTCAATTTCGACCCCACTTATTTTTTGTCATATAACATTGAATAATCCACAGTCTCTCCACTTACATTTATAAGTGCCTACCTATGTATTACGTACCTTATTTTCGTGACTAAATACAGAGACACTCAAGAATGAAAATGGATTTTGGCTTGCAGTTTCAAAGGTGTCAGTCTGTTATGTCAGGAGCTGTGTAGTGGAACAGAGTAGTTGATGATGAGCCAGAAAGCAGGGATAGGGGATATAGAAAGAGGTCAGGCAAAACACAGCCCAGGGACAGAGCCATAGTGACTTACTTTCTCCACTTTGACCTTTGCCTGCTGCTCTCACCACCTCTCAATAATGACAACATGTTAGGAACACACCAGTGGTTTAATTCATTCATTAATTCAGGAAGCTCTTGATCTGCTCATCTCTGGAAATGTCACAAACACACAAAGCAGTGTGTTCACTCTCTTTTATGCATTTCTTAGTCCTGTCAAATTGGCAAGATTATCACACCACAATAACCTATGCTTAGCAAAGTCATTTTACAAATAATGTACAAAGTATCTAATCAGTGCAGGATGTATAAAAAGAATCAAAGCTAGTAACAATTATTTTTACATGCTTGATAATTAAGGAGTAAACATTTCAATACTGTAAACTATATAGAACTTCGTGACAATAATCTTCTGAGCCTAACTCACTTGTGTGGGGGGTAGTGCTCCAGCATTCCATCCCCTTTGCTGTGTCAGCAGCAGCACTGTCACGTGATATTCCAGATGCACCAGGAGTAAAGCAGGGCACGAGAGGCCGGCTTTCAAGAGAAGGAATCTTTCTGGCAGTTTTACCCTAGTAATTTCAGGTTAAAATTTCACTTTGACCTTTACTTCTCAGTAATACTGTTTTGATTTTCAAGCCACTAAAGAATTGCCAAAATAATTATTTCATCTCCTGCCAAGATCTCTCCCATCCAGTTTTTTCCTTAAATAGCAAAAAAAAAAAAAAAAAGGTTCGCTAGAGGAATTTGGGTTGTAGTTTACTAGTTGAAGAAAGAAGAAAACAGTGAGTAAAGATACAAACTTTTGATGAATACGATGAAAGATTTTCGTTTTGGGGTGAGCAGGGTGAGAATGCAGAAATCAGAGATCAACTTTGGGTGTTGTTCCATCTTATTTTGGAGACACTATCTTTGGTAGGGCCTGGAGTTGGCTGGGCAGGTGTCCTCCTGAGTCCACATCCCCAGTGCAGGTGTTCGCGGTGCACAGTCCAGGCCCAATTCTTGAGGTGCCGGTGATGGAGCTGTCCTTTGGTTTGCAGAACCTAAGCATTTGCCAGCTGTGCTCTTCTAGTCACAAGGTCAAAATGGATTTTTTTTTTCAACTGAATGTGCTTTTTAGGAAAGGTGGTGGTTAACTTTAGATATCTTTTGTATCTCTTTGACAGATTTGATCAGCATATGAATTTGTTTATGGACAGTATAACTTATATGCAATATGTGAAAAAGCAAGAATTTTTGTTCTTTTTCACAGTAACCTGATTAAGAACACATATAGTAGCCCAAGATCTAAAAAAACTAAGTTTTATTTCATTTACATAATGGTAACTATTTGCACATAGTATTGTCATGAGTCAAATAGAATGTTCACTGAATGGTCTTCAATTTTATAATGAATGCTTTACATGTTAATTAAATGAGTTTAGAGTCTTTCAAACATTTTTATACTTTATGATGGAATATCTCCTAAAAGTCAAATATAAGTACTAGTGTATAAAATTTAATCCCAATAATAAACTTAATGTAATTTCAGCAGTTAAAGTAGTCTCACAGAGCTTCATAGTTTGTAGGTATTTGAGTATATTCTCTTCCCCTAGACTAATCTCTAAAGTGGTTTTACTCCCTGCTTGAAAGTTGAAACAAGCTAATTAATCTATCTCACATAGTACTCTAAAGTCATAGTTTCTCAAGATTTCACTGTTTCTTTCCAGTGTCACTAGGTATACATTGACATGTGTAGTCACTTATGTGCTTTTAAATAAGATGGACTGTTCACACTAAAGTGCACAGAAACACACACACATAAAAACTTGCTAACATAATATTAAGAGTAAAATATTGACTTAAAGTCCACCTAAACATTATTTGATTATTCTGTTCAAATCAGTAGGTGGACAGAGCATTTAGCTTTTCATCTATTCTCTTTACTGTATGTGTTCTCTGTATATTTTAGCCATCAGTCCTTTGTCAAGTAAAAAGTGGGAAATGGGGGCTGGAGAGATGGCTCAGTGGTTAAGAGCACTGACTGCTCTTCCA
>LOEQ01009814.1:19829-30909 GCA_001685075.1 Bramus lutescens | reverse complement strand
GCAGCTCACAACTGTCTGAAGATCCAGTTGCAGGGGATCTGACACCTTCACACCACTGCACATAAAATAAAGTTAAATAAACCATAAATATTTTATTTAAAATAAGTGGGAAATATTTCCTTCTGTCCTATAGGCTGTCTTTACCCTGCTGCTCAGAAGAGAGGTGTAACTCACCATGTCTTCCTGGTGACTTGATCCTTGATCATTGGATGGTACACATTTTGTCTCAATATTAACTTTTTTATCCTCAAGTCTGTTGTGCCTACTGTGAGTCTAGCTATTCCTACTTGCTTCAGGTTTCCATTGCCTGGAATATCATTTTCCTTTCTTTTCCATCTGTGTGTCTATAGAGGTGATGTAAATTTGTTGAATGTGTGTTGTTTGGTTTAAGTTTTATTTTTAAATATATTCAACTAGTCTGTGTCTTTTAATTGAATATTTCAGTCCATTTTCACTCATTATTATTGGTAGAAAAGGACTTACTACTTTCTGTTATCATCTTTGTTTAAAATACTTTTTCTTTTGTTCCTTTCCTGTTCTTCTTTGTGGTTTGATAGTGCTTGCTTCTTTTTATTCTTTTTGTGTATCTGTTCTACTGATGTATTCTTCCATGATGATACCTGTTTTACACTGATCTTAGCCAAAGGCCAAGAAGTGACGGTACTGTTTATAGGCTTAAGTATGTTTTGTAAGACTGATCAGGAAATCATAAATTTGTTTCATATTTCTTAGAAAGGCTCTATTTCTCATTCAGTTCTGAAAGGTATCCCTGATAGGTTTAGTATTCTTGATGACAATTTCTTTTTCTTTTTCAGAACTGGAAATATGCTTTGCCATTTCCTCCTAGAATATAGTTTTTGGTGGGATTTTTTTGGTTTTACTGGTGAATATAGCTGTGTAATAGAGAAACCTTGAATATGTTTTGGTGCCTTTTTCTTATAAGATTTGGAGATCTTTTTTCCTCTGAACTTTTGACAGTTTAACTATAACAAGACATGTAGAGTCTGGCCTTGTCTATCTGTTGTTCTGTATGCCTCCTAAGTGTGGCTATTATGTCTTACCCATAGTTGGGAGAATATTCTACTCCGATTTCGTTAAACAGTTTTCCTTTGCCATTAAATTCTTTCTTTTTGCATTTTTTTCAAATATCCAAAAATGTGGATATTTGTTTGTTTAGTGGTGTCCTAATGCATACTTTATTCTTTGTTTGTTTGAGGGTGTGATGTATCTGGGCTATTTCAGAAGACCTGGCTTCAGTGCAGATATTCTTTCTCTACAGAACCTAGTCTATTACAGAGGCTTTAAACAATATTTATTTTAGTTGACACATTTATCTCTTCATTTCCTCAAATTTAAAAATCTGTCTCTTTGCAGAATTTCTAGTTCATATCCCAATTATCTTTCTAATTTCATTTAATAGTTTATTTTCTCTTGAGTTTCATTGAGCTTTTAAATAACCATTTAAAATATTCCTTGTGGTGTATTTCATCTGTGCAGGTGTGAAATCTGTTACTAGAGAGTTTCTGCTGTATACTTTTAGAGGCATGTTGCCTTGAGTTTTCATATTTCTTGTGCTCCTGCATTAATATTTTTTCTATCGGATTGGTCAGTCTGAATACAATTCTGGCTGTATTTTTAAACTGACACCATGTGTAGTTTTCCTGTAACTTGGACACAGTGCAGACTGAGATTGAGGAAGAAACTTATTTTCCTATGAGCCACACAAAAATGGGGACACTCGCCATCCTAGCAGGTATGTTGTTGATAGTCATGGGCTGTGTGATATTCACTGTATGTTTTCTCTTGCAGTGGGAATAGTGGGCCCTTTCAGGTAACCAGAATTCATCAAGTTGTTTTAGTTCTAACTGCTTCCCACAAGGCCCTCTGATTCAGGCAGCCCCAGCAGTGGTGATTCTTAAAGCAATTGCCCTTCAATCAGACACTTGTTGTATGGAAGTCGGTTGTATGTTTCCCAGCCACCCAGACTCCCAAAATAATCACACAGAACCAATATTATTTGCCATACTGTTTGTCCAATAGCTTCAGCATGTTTCTTAACTCATATCTTAACCCATATCCATTAATCTGTGTATTGCCATGAGGCTGTGGCTTACTGGATAAAGTTCCTATGTCTGTGTCCAGTGAGGCTACATGGCTTCTCCTGACTCTGCCTTCTATCTCCCAGCATCCAATTAAGTTTTCCCGTCCTACCTCTATTCTGCCCTGCACAGGCCTAAGACAGTTTCTTTATTAACCAATGGTATTCACAGCATACAGAGGGGAATCCCACATCAGACAGTGGCTTGGCTCCAGAGGCTGCAGCTAAGAGTCATTTGTAGAAGCCATAGCACTACCTCTGTGGTGCTCACACCCAGTCCTAACTTGAGTGGATTGTTAGACCAAGTATAATGATGGGAGCTGTGTAGATGAGAAGGCAAATGGAAACCTTAGTGTTACTCTTGGCTGGCAGCAGCGCTTCTCAAGGATCTTGTCTTAAATGGTATGAGCAAGTTTCCATGTGTACCCAGGGTTGACAGGACAGCTGGATCTGGGCTCTTTGGTTTTGTTTTGTTTTCTTCCCTTAGTAGCAGTGTTTGCTGCTGTGGAATAATGGTTGGATCTAGAGTTGCTCAAGGCCCTGCAAACCAGGTATCAGTACAAATTACAGGATTATCTCCATCTTTTCTATAATAACCACTGTAGCATGGTACAGTGAGAAAGGGACAACAGGAAACAAGTGGGTGCTTGGCTTTGGTCCTTTCACTGGCATGGGTTCATAGGGAGCCAGCCAGAACCTTGGACTCAGAACCAGAGTACACTAATCTGCTGTTTCTCAACAGTGATACCTTTCATCCCGCACTCTTTATCAGTGCAGTTATCCCCTACAGTGCAGCTCACCCCTTGGCCTGGGTCAGAGTCCCTCAGCTGGGCCAGGATGGGTTGCAAGGTGTCTATGCATTTCCTATAAGTCAGTGGAGCATAATGTCTAAGGAATCTCAAAGATGGAAATATTTAGGGGTTTATAACCTCTAGATGAGTTCAGAGTCAGACATTACTTCATGTCTCAAGTGGCTCCAGACTGTAGCACCTTAGGTGTTGAATGTGTGATATTTGAAATCCTTTTCCAAAGCCAAGATACTACATAGATTTCATTTTCCTATTTTCATTATAGAATATAATATTTAATTTATACTGTGAAAAGGGAATATCAAAATTTAAAAAGCTAATATTGTCAGAACATGTATTATTGATATGTAGTTATTGCTTAAGAGTTCTAAGCTTCATTTAAACAACAGCAACAAAATAACCCAATGGGAGTATTGGAGATTCAAGTACAGCATTTATTACCAAATCTCTAACATAGAAAGGCTACCATTTTAATATAAAAGTATTTACATTCTAAATGTGTGTTCTTAACATTAGGCCAGAGCTCTATCTATATACCTCAGAACCTACAAGGCTCTCTTTCTAAGCAATGAATGATTTATAAATTGTATATTATCTGGTTGAAACAGGAAAGCAGTAAGACAAAAATAAGACAATTTAACTCTTAGAAATAATGAAAAATATTTCAAAAGTAAAAAAACAAAATCAATCTAGCATCTTATAAGCCTATGTATATGATACATATATATTTAGGACTATGATGTCTTCTCGATGGATGATTTTCTTGATTAGTATCGTCTGACCATCTCTATTTTTTGATAAGAATTATTAGCTTGAATTATTTTTGTCAGATATTAGAATAACAGTGTTGTCTTGTTTCTTTACTTGGAATACCTGTTTTCATCATTTCACTAAGATGTGTTTCCCAGAGGCAGCCAAAAGTAGTCCCCATCTTTTTGTGGGTAAACGAAGACTATTGATATTCAAGTAATTACTGAAATGTGTGTATTGCTCCCCTATTTTTTTTCAGTGAGTGTCATAGCATCATTTGTTTTTTTTTTCTCTTGTATTCTTTAGTCTCTTGGATGTGTTTATTTCTCTCCGACTGAAGTATCACCTGGAAGTATCCCCTACAGGACTAACTTGATGGTCATAAATTCTTATAGTCTGCTTTTACACCAATTATGACTGTTTTTCTGGGTATATTAGAGTGGATTGTCAATTTTGATCTTTTAAAGTTTGAAATACATCAGTTCAAGCTCTTGCTTTCATGGATCATATCAAAACGTCTGCTGTTATTCTGTTGGGCTTGTCTTGGTCTGCAGCTTGACTTTTCTACAGTTTTCAGTGTATTCCTTTTCTTTCAGCATACAGTGTTGGGTCAGTGCTTTAAGTATATGATGCAAGGAGTTTCTTTTCTGCTTCTGTCTGTCTGGTGCCTTATGTGTCTCTTGTATATGGTAGGGTTCTGTCCCCCTGGATTTAGGGAGTTTTCTTCTATGATTTTACTAAAAATACTTTCATGAAAATCTCCTTCTTGTATGCCTGTACTATATAGGTTTTGTCTCTTTCTGGAGTTTTAGGATGCTTGTGTATTATATCAATACAGTTTTACAAGTTTATGACTGACTTTGACTGAATGATCAATTCCTCTATGTTGTCTTCATAGCCTGATAGTCTATCTTCCATATGACCCTTCCAGTGGGAAGGCTTTCCACTGAATGTTTTAGTTGCTCTATTGTGTTTTTCATTTCCACTATCATTTTAGCTTGAATTTTCTTCAATATTTCTATTTCTTTATTAAATTATGTTTTAATGCCAGGATGGTTGTGACACATGCCTTTAATACCAGCACTCAGGAGGCAGAGGCAGGTGGTTTGGTCTACAGAGTACATTCCAGGACAGCTAGGTCAGTTACATAGAAAAACCCTGTCTCTAACCCCCCAATTATATTATCATATTGTAGAATAACTTCATTATTTCGTTCATCTGTTTATTTTCTCTTGTAAAATATTGGAATTTTCTGAACTGTTTTATCATATTTATAATTCTTTTGAGTTCATCTAGAATTTTGTGAAAATTATTTTGATCAGTGTTCTAAGTTTGAAGTTAATAACTTTGGAGGAGACAAGTATTCTTGATTTTTTATGTTACTTTTGTTTTTGTTCTGGGATCTGGGTTATATCACTGCTTAAGATTTTCACTATTATTTTTAGTCTTAATTCAATTTGTTTGTCTTCTTTCAATGGATGTTGATTATAGCGCTCAGAAGAGAGTGAATGATCAATCCTCCGGGTTGTCTTCATAGCCTGATATGCTATCTTCCACATGATCCATTCTATTGGGGGAGGTTTCCCCTTAATGTTTATTTGCTCTGTTGTGTTTTTCATGCCCATCATCATTTTAGCTTGAGCTAAAGGAGCTAAGAAGGTACAGTGTCATAGTCATCCAGTTGTGCTGGCGTTTTCGTCTGGTAGACTGGTGTTCCTGTCCGCAGGCTCTGTCTCCAGTCTGCCCCTGTGGGGTGACTGCTTTCTCAGCAGCGGTCCCTCCCAGGAGTTAGCCCACTCTGACCAAACAGGAGCAGACCACTGGGGAGCGGGCACTTGCTAAGTACAGGTTCGTTCGGAAAGTAAAGCCCCTCCTGGCACAGCCTGTGCTGAGACATTAGTATGAGGGAAAGGAAAGGTGAGCGATCCCAGCGAGTCTGGTGATAGGAGTGGGCTTGTTAGATGAGAAGTAGAGGAGACGCATTTGGAGGCATTGGCAGTGATTGAGGCCTAAGAAAAAGTGGGTGGATGTGTGGGAGCTTCAGCAGCAGACTTTTAAAGAGAGGTAGAGATTTGTGCCCAGATATTGTAAACCAGGTCAGCCTCTGCGCTTTGAGAGATGTGTCAGCGAGAGGCATGGGTATGAGAAAGAGAAAGGAGAAAAGGAGAGAAAGAAGAGAATCATTAGAAAGGAACTAACAGGGGATAGCGTGGCCTCCTGTGCCCCACTNCGTTTTCGTCTGGTAGACTGGTGTTCCTGTCCGCAGGCTCTGTCTCCAGTCTGCCCCTGTGGGGTGACTGCTTTCTCAGCAGCGGTCCCTCCCAGGAGTTAGCCCACTCTGACCAAACAGGAGCAGACCACTGGGGAGCGGGCACTTGCTAAGTACAGGTTCGTTCGGAAAGTAAAGCCCCTCCTGGCACAGCCTGTGCTGAGACATTAGTATGAGGGAAAGGAAAGGTGAGCGATCCCAGCGAGTCTGGTGATAGGAGTGGGCTTGTTAGATGAGAAGTAGAGGAGACGCATTTGGAGGCATTGGCAGTGATTGAGGCCTAAGAAAAAGTGGGTGGATGTGTGGGAGCTTCAGCAGCAGACTTTTAAAGAGAGGTAGAGATTTGTGCCCAGATATTGTAAACCAGGTCAGCCTCTGCGCTTTGAGAGATGTGTCAGCGAGAGGCATGGGTATGAGAAAGAGAAAGGAGAAAAGGAGAGAAAGAAGAGAATCATTAGAAAGGAACTAACAGGGGATAGCGTGGCCTCCTGTGCCCCACTATACTGTCTGGATTAGATTTAGCTGTGGGGAGAGGGGCAGCTGAGCGGAGATAGAAGATAATGGACTCCGGGCAGATGAAGAATGCTGTCGTGGAGAAGGAGAGCTGGACAGAGATGTTAAGGAAATGAGATCACTGAGCTGAATGCGGTTTTGTCTCTTCATGGATCTACTGCCTTTCCTCTGTGCTCCTGGTCTAGCTGTGCTCTATATGCTTTTAAAGGGCGTCTTCTCCTGGGCCTCCCAGCTTTCTTTGCCTTTGGGGTTTTCTTGACTCTGTTCTGTGGGCTGTGGATAACCAAGGCAAACTCTACCTCACTGTGGTTGATGAGGCCCACATGGTCAGAAGTGGTTAGCCCTGTGGTGCCCGAAGCACACTGATTGATTAGTGTTTATGTTTCGTTCCCACTTTTCCTGTTGGGACACTGATAGAGGTCCTAGCTGCAGTTGCTACGAAGCCTTCTTTGAAATTCCAACTAACACCAGTTTTGTAAACTTCCTGGTAAGTTTAGTCTTTAGTTTGCCTGGAGAGAAAGTACATGTTCAGTTGTAGAAGAGGTTTGTTGATCAGTAGAGCTTGGAACTGGAGAAACAGCTGATTGACTTAGAAAATATTCTTGTTCTGTTTAAGTGTTATCCACTGCTCCTTCCAACGTGGCTCCTAGCTCAACATCTTTCGATGGCTTTTGTTTTAAGCGAGGAATATTCTTTTTCTTTTCTCCCTCTCATTATTAAGGTGAATTTGGGGTAATTTTTATTTAGCAAATATTTATTGAGTATATGCTAGGTCCTTGATTGATTTCACATTGATGTGGACTGTATCTGTTCCAAGTACCTTAGTGAATACATGAACATGAAGGTGGTTTGAAATATAGTATCCATGTAGACACAGGGAAGAAAACCTGCAGTGCCTGTGTGTCTCATTTACAACTGTGTTCTTCATTTTCTGAACCCAGTTATTTAAAACAGAGCTCCTCAAGTCGAGAGTTAGCAAGATTTTTATCATTTTTTATAAACTTCCTCTCTCCGAGTATCAGTTCCAGATTTGGGATATCACTTAATTCAGTACACCAGAAAACTATTTTGGCAGATGGAAATAATGTATCAGGAAGGGGTAAAAATAAAAACATGTATTAGATTGTAAGTTGAACTAAAGTTATCGAAAATCCTCTGTGAAATGAGACAAGTTTAAGTAAATATTGTAACCAGATAATTTAAGAATGCACCTCTCTTTCCAGGTCAAGGAACTGCAAGTTAGTGGTGTTTGTTCATTATTGCTTTTCCCAATGGACCTTCATATTCTTCTCATTTTAACAGAGTTAATGGTTTCCCTGGATCCATCTAAAATTGTAGAAATTATAGATGGTATTTTGTCATTGTCTTTTAAACATTTACTTTTATTTTTGTGTGTGTGTGAAATTATATCGGAAAAATCAGAATTTGTAATGGCATGCATACCAAATGGTTCCTCTTTTGGTTAGAGGAATCCTAGAGTCTTGCAATTCTAACTCATCACATTGTAAATACCGCCCCTCTGCTTTCACTTTAAGCAAGAATATTCTGAATAGAGACGTGCCCTGTAAATGCAACAAGTGAAATGAGCATAGAAAATATGCCCACGGTCAGAGTCAGATGAAAACTGTACCAGGAGAATAAATTGTGATGAAGACTGGCTGGGGGGTGGTAGGTTCAAAGTTAGGATAGAGATCTTAAAAGAAAGTATGAATTCTTTTCTTTCTGGTGAAAGTAACAATTGGCACGATATAAGGTAGAGTATCCAATGTGGAGTTGCTCCATACTGGCAGCTGAGCCGATGAAGACAGTTGTACATTTCTCCACGGACAGCAGGACTGTTCTCACAGAGCGTAGTGTATCCACGTGAGATTGCTGGGAAGGCTGCTGTGATGACAGGTTTTCTGTGCAGCCTGATTTAATTCAGAATTGATTTGAGACAGATCCCCTAGCAGTGTTTTTCCAGCAGTGAGTCTACAGAATACGTTTTCTTCATGGAGAGTGATGGGCATAGCAGCCTGACTCCTGCTAGCTAATGCATATCTGGGGTCTTGCACAGACATGTTCCTTATACAACCTCAAAGTTCAGGGATGTCATTTCATGAATCACTGGCATTCTGTGACATTTAAATAGAAATGGATCCTGGCACAATTCTACACAGTGTGGCAACAAGAGACACATTTATACTCAGGATCCAGGAAGTTTAATGATTTGCAAAATTCACGCCATAAGTGTCCCATTTATTCAGGTCCCCTCAGCACTTCCTATGAGATATGCAAAGCAAAGAAACAAGTTCTGTGACGTGAGTTCAAAGGTTACATTTATGTGTAAAATTTTAAGTTTGATTTTTTTAGCCTGTTTTGTCCACATCCTAACACAGATTAACAGGCTATAATGAGAAGTGAAACCAGACCTTCATCTGCAGCTGTCCCTCACTCCTGTGAGAGAATTCCTGCTGGAGGACTTGCTGTTCTTTCAAGCTCACATAAATAAAATTCACCTCTCTCTCTCCTCTCTCTCTCTCTCTCTCTCTCTCTCTCTCTCTCTCTCTCTCTCCCCGGTAGGTATATGCTGTGTGGTGTATGTGTGTGTGTGTGTGTGCCTGAGTGACTGATGAATTAGGATTCAGAATTCCTACAGGAAGAAACAAAATGAGCACTTAGCAAGGGACAGCCAAGTAGAGCTAACAGTCTTAACTACTCTACTTTATTTCTCAAATGGATAGTTTAATATGAAGATGTTTATTTTCTTGGACAAACTAAATTACTCTTGTTGATTCTAAATAGCCCTTTATGGCAAACTAGATTTGTACACATATTTTTGTTATTTTTCAATTACATCTTTTATAGTTCCTTTTCCCATACTAAGAAGTTATTAAAGTCATAATTATGCTGTGTATGTGATGCCTCAACTGAAATAAATTTACTGATAGGAAAATAAAGTGTATCTTTTTGTTTCTTAGCACTCTTTTTAAGTTAATTACAACATTTTAGGGTTTTAAAACTTTTTCATTTCATGTATTTTGTGTCTGTGTGAATGTATATGTGTGAACACATACATGCCACAATGCACAGTTGAAATCAAAGCACAACTTGAAAAAGCTGATTATGGGCCCCGGTATCATGGGTGGCCAGGCTGGGCAACAATGACCTTTACACTAAATCATCTCACCAGCCTGCCTATGTCTGTATCTTGAGATGTTTATAGCAGTATTTCAGATTATAACTTTACATCGATGTACAGTCTTCCCAGCATAATTTGTTGAAGAGGCTTTTCTGCAATGTGCATTTTTAGCTTTTTTTTTCCCCCAAAACCAGGCGACTACAATTAGGTGGACTTATATCTCAGGCCTCTATTCTGTCACACTGATGTATGTATCTGGTTTTATGACAGTACTGTGCAGTTTTTTTTTTTCTTTTTGTTTTGGGAGTAGAAGGAAAGGGTTTTGGTTTTTTTGGTTTTTTTGTTTTGTTTTGTTTTTCTACAATTCCACATCACATTACTTCACAAAACACAGTCAAGGCAGGATCCAGAGGCAGGAGCTGATGCAGAAGCTAGGGAGGAGTGCTGCTTACTGGCTTGCTCCCATGACTTGCTCTGCTTGCTTTCTTACAGAACCCAGGTTTGTCATATATGGCCTTTCTTATGTTGAGTATGTTCTCTTAATCCCTAGTTTCTCCAGAGCCTTCAAAAGGGATGTTGGATTTTGTTAAATGCCTTTTCTGCATCTGTGATTTCTGTCCTGCCTTGTGTATTTTAGCCAATGAATTACTGCCTGCTTTTAAAAATATAGGAGCTATTTTACTTCTATAAATATGAACACACTTAAACATCTCATAATTTGACAAAATTATTTTTAATTAATGGAATATATGTATCAAAATGTATGTTTACATTTTATAGACTATATTATCTTAAAGATTTGCTTCCTTATAAAAATTATTACCTATAACTTTTAGCAAATATTTTCTTTTCTTGGATTGCATGTTATTACATTTTAAGCTGTATTAAACCAAAAGGGGATATGAAGATCCTTTGTTTACCAGCTTTAAAATTGACTATCTTAACTTGGTACTGATTTAATTCACTTATTACATTATAGCTGATAATTTTAATTAGTTGGAATTTTTGTTCTGTTTGGTAGACTTTCATTTGAAATAGGTTATTGAGTTTTTCCTTTATTGGGGCAGTGTTTATATTGTGTTTATGCAGTACATTTTAGTAATTAAATACATGTATATAATATATAGTAATGCAGTCAGGGTAATAAGAATTTTCATTCCTTCAAGCACTAATCATCTTCGTATGTTGGAATTTTGAAATAGATCATTGATTGTTTGAACCTATACTCACCCTTCTGTGTAACGGAGAACCCAGAACTAATTCTTCCTCCCCGGCTGTGGTTTAGTTCTCTTTAGAGAACTTCTTTTGATTCACTTTCTCTAATGTCCTTCCAAGTCTCCAGTAACCACAGTTCCATTCTATTTCTCTATGACATTGACTCACCAGTGTACATAACGAGAACGAGTGATGTCTGACTCGGTCTGACATTACATACTTAGTATATAGTAGAGCTAGATCTGTCCATGTTTGTAGTGATAGGGGAGCGGGCCTGCTTTTCGACCCGCCCAGCTCCCGCACGG
>LOEQ01009814.1:5396-17841 GCA_001685075.1 Bramus lutescens | reverse complement strand
ACAGGTTGACATCCAGTTCTGCCAGCACCATTTGTTGAAGATGCTTTCTTTCTAATAGATGTCTTTTAAATTTTATCCTTTTCAGTGCCTCTCATTGGTGCTTTCTAATTTTTGTTTTACAGCTTTTTCAGTTTCGCACTTATTTGAAAATGTTTTTTTTTTACTTTGTAACTTCTATAAGTGGGATTATATTCCTGATATCTATTCCAAAAATGCATTGTTCATATATTTTAAAATTGTTTTTGAAAAACAATTTTTTGTCTAACTTCACTAAATTAATTCATCAATTCAAATAATATTTTGACCTAGGATTTTGGTTTTTATTTATAGCATTATATCATCTTCAAACATGAATAAATTAACTTTATGCTTGGGGCTGCTTCTACTGAGGTTGCTGCCTTAGGTCTGCTCCAGCAGAGGACGCTGGGTCAGGCCTGTTTCTGTAGATGTCCCTGGCCTGGGCCTGCTTCCATGGAGGTGTCTGTTTGCAGAGTTCTCTGGCTCAGGCCTGCTCCCTAGGAGGTCTCTTACTGGCAACCTGGACCCACAGAGGTCTCTGGCTTAGGCCTGCTTCCTCAGCTGTTGCTCCCTTGTACCTGCTCCTATGGGGGTCGCTGCTTCAGTCTATTTCTTTTGAAAATTGAACTTTTAAAGACAGTTCTATCTTTTAAAAAATGAAAATTAATATCTATCTTTTGGGATCTTACAGGAATAGCTGTAGGGTTTTTTATTTTAATCTTTAACCTTTAATGTTTTGAGGTATATTCTTTTTATTCCTAATTTCTTGACAGTGTAATGCTTTGTTTTGTTTTGTAAACACGGTCCCAATATGTTGACCTGAAACTCAATTTGTAGATCAGGCTAGTGCTGAACTCTGAGATCTACCTGCTTCTGCCTCTTGTGTGCTGGGACTAAAGGTGTCACCACCAGCCTCACTGACAAGTCTTATTATAAAGCAATACTAAATCTTATTGAGTGCCTTTTCTTTATCTATTGAGATGACCCTCCATTCTGAGGGTGTTGTATCATTAGTTAATTTGTGCATATAGAACCTTTAATCCATCTCTGTGATAAGTCACTCTTGAGCTTGCTGTTTGATCTCTGTAAGGTGCTGCTGAATTTGGTTTGCTACTATTTTGTGGAGAACGTTTGCGTTTACAGTCTTTAGGGGTATCTACTTTTAGTTTTCTTTTTTGTGGGACCTTTGTATGGTCCTGATACTCAGGTAATGCTGGCTCCATAAGAATAGTTTGCCAGTGTTCTTCCCAGTTCAATTAGAGGAGTTTAAGAGGAATTAGAATAATTCATTTCAATATTTTGTGTAATTCATCAACAAAGCTATCATGTTCTTGAGGCTTCTTGAGATAGAATATTCTAATTATTATTTCAGTGTTGTGTAGCTCATTATTTGCATATTTAGTTTTCTACTTAATTTCAGTCACTTGATAGCATATATTCAGAAATCTATTTTTTCTAAGTATTCCACATTTTTCTAATAATTTCTAATAGTGATTTCGCATGGTTCAAGTGGCCATCATGCCAAGTGGCCATACTGAGTGGTCACTATGCCAAGTGACCACCATGCGAGTTTTTTGTGCTATGCACAGAAAACCCATGTCTTCACCTCTAATTTTGAGTCTTGCCTGTCTTTCCATTCGTCTAGGAGAATGTTTAGTCCCTCATTTGCCTCTTCAAAAAGCTGCAGCTCTCCCACTCAGCATGGTGGTTACTTGGCATGATACTCACTTGGCATGGTAATCACTTGGCATAGTGACCACTCAGTATGGTGGTCACTCGGCATGGTGGGTACTCAGCATGATGGCCACTTGGCATGGTGATCATTCAGCTCGGGGGTCACTCAGCATGGTAGTCACTCAGCATGGTGGTCACTCAGCATGATGGGTACTAAGTATTATGGCCACTTGGCATGGTGATCACTCAGCTCAGGGGTCACTCAGCATGATGGCCACTTGGCATGGTGGTCACTCAGTTCTGGGGTCACTCAGCATGGTAGTAACTCACATGGTGGTCATTTGGCATGATGGCCACTTGGCACGATGGCCACTTGGCATAGTGGTCACTCAGCTTGGGGGTCACTCGGCATGGTAGTCATTTGGCATGGTGGTCACTCAGCATGATGGGTACTAAGTATTATGGCCACTTGGCATGGNTGGCATAGTGGTCACTCAGCTTGGGGGTCACTCGGCATGGTAGTCATTTGGCATGGTGGTCACTCAGCATGATGGGTACTAAGTATTATGGCCACTTGGCATGGTGATCACTCAGCTCAGGGGTCACTCAGCATGATGGCCACTTGACATGGTGGTCACTCAGTTCTGGGGTCACTCAGCATGATAGTAGCTCACATGGTGGTCATTTGGCATGATGGCCACTTGGCATAGTGGTCACTCAGCTTGGGGGTCACTCGGCATGGTAGTCATTTGGCATAGTGGTCACTCATCATGGTGTGTACTCAGCATAATGGCATGTCTGTCATCTCCCCACTTTGAAGACAGACAAGTCTTTCTATACTAGCTTTAATCTTCAGACTGTAGAGTAGGGCAGAAACCTACTATATTCCCCATTGAGTGGATTTTGATGGTGCCAAGGATTGACTGGGCCTCTGGCAGCCAAATACTACAATTGCAGAATGTAGCTGCATCTTTCCCCGCTATGAAAATACAGTTGTAGATGAAGCTGGGACTTTGTTTTAGGAGCTCCAGTCTTGAGGGGTGGAAGAGACCTTCCATAAAACCTGCAGGTCCAGCTCATATTGGACCTAGATATGTAGCAGAGGCATTCTTCTATGCTGAAACTGCAAGATGCTGAGAGGGTCCAGTGATTCATCCACTGGTCAAAAGCCGCAGGTAAGGCCCACCCAGCAAGGTGAAATCAAACAGTACTATTGTAGAAGATACCTTCTTTGGAACAGAGCAGCCACTCAGACAAGCCAGCTCCCAGACTGAGAACTTTGTATACTTCTATGCTGGGACCGCAGGTCTGACATTTGAGTATGAGGGCTGCAATTTCCTACTCTCCACCAGGGAGGCGGTGGGGGTTGCGGTTGCCTTTCTGACTCAGCGCTGTGTAGAGCTGTGCTGCTTCCTAGCTGGTTTCCAGTTCTCCCTCCCTCTCCTCAAAGTACAGATTTTCCTTTGTTCCACACCAACCATCCTGGCTATACTTTGCCTAGCTTTTCTTATAAAAATATTATATTTGTTTATTCTTAATTTGTGATTCAGAGATTAAATGAATTGGAAAATTAGTTTACCTTTTAGACTCTATTATCCTCAATGAGAAAATTTGAAACATAAGGGCCAATTTAGCTTTATTGAAAGGAAGCCTTCAGATTTGTCAGTTCATATTCCATAATATGCCTTATTATGTTACAAACTCAAGGTGCATCTCCATGTTTTCTGGTTTTAGTGTTGGGTGTGATATGTGTAGCCTTGCTGAGCTCATTAAAATCAAAATGCCTTCATGTAGTTGAAAGTTAGAAATAAGGCTAAATATATTATGGACTTTGATACTTCAGTACCCAGTGTCCTCATGAGAATTGTCTGACTTAATATTAAAAAAAAAAAAGATGTTCGGGCCTGGTGGTGATGGCACACACCTTTAATCCCAGCATTCGGGAGGCAGAGACAGGCGGATCTAGTTCCAGGCTCCAAAACTACAGAGAAACCCTGTCTCAAAAGAAAAAAAATTAATAATGTTCCTAATGCCTATTTTTATTAAATGTCATAAACCCATAAAGCTTATCAGATTTTATTTCTGTTTAAAGTTAATAAAGGAAGTAAATAAGTGTTTACCACTAAAGAGTTGTGCACAGAGTCAGAGGAACCCCAGAGATGAAAACTGATATCAAACTCCAATTGAACACAGTTTTTTTCTAAATAAATTTGGTGATTTACTTATTTGGTGTACTTCTTTTCCTAGAAATACTAAATTGCAGATTCCAAGTAGAACAAAAGAATGAAACTCTGAAAATGAGATAATAATTAGGCTCAATTTTGATAATAATTAAGCATATAAATAATTTCTCTTTGGATTGCTTGCTTGTCTATTGTTTTCCTGGGAATGGAGCCTAGGGCCTCATGCATGCAGGGCAAATGCTTTTCCACTGGGCTACATCCCCAGCCCATGAAAGCTCTTAAATTCTCAAGTTACATCATATAAGTTTTCAAAAGCAACAGTGATACTCAATATTTTGTCAGGTTGAATTTATTGCATTGTCTGTTGTGGGGGCAAGGAAGGAATAATTCTTCTCTCTACAAAGTAACACAGAGAATGACTGTTAATATCCTTGATGTCAATCAGGTATGTACCACGTAACAGTTGCAAAGATGAGGCCAGTGTCCTAGTGTAGTGAGTGGTCTGAGGTCTACTTAGTAAGGAGCACAGTTGATAGATTGCCAAAATGAGTTCGAGTCCTCTTCTCCTTGGGCCATGCTGATGCTATAAACTGCCTTTAGTTTGTCTTTATAAAATTGTCAATATTTTTGTTCTTTGTGCTTTATTTTCAGTCAAGAGAATCCATCACGTTAAATGACCTAAAATCAGAAGTATCACCCCGGATTTCAGCAGAGGACTTGATTGATTTGTGCGAGCTCTCAGTGACTGGCCACTTCAAGACCCCCACCAAGAAAACAAAGTCTAGTAAGCCAAAGCTTCTGGTGGTCGACATCCGAAACAGTGAAGAGTATCCTTGCTGAGTGGTTTGAAAGGGTGGATTTGCCCTACTCCTGTTTCTTCCTTTCCTTACACTGGGTGTGTGGTGAGAGCAGTGGGCATTTCTGGAATGCCTCTGGACTAGAATAGCTAAGTAGCTCTGAAATTGCATGTAGTGGCCTTGCAAAAGTTAAAAAAAAATGCTTTCCAAACATTAGGATCTGTGTGTATGTGTGTGTGTGTGTCTGTGTCTGTCTGTCTGTCTCTCTGATATGCATCAAGGTTCTAGATATCATTTGACTTCTTCTAAAAATCAGTGCTGGGGACCAAAGTCAGGGCACTGCTGTCTTAGGAAGCTCTCTACCACTGATCTGCATATGAAACCCTCATACTTTTATTTTTAATATTTATATTCAACTTGTTTATAGATAGAGCCAACCTCAAGCTGCCAATCTTTATGCATTTTGCCAGGTTCATATTAGTCTCAGCATAGACTGTTAAGAATATGCACAATTGAGATGACTCAGGTAATACAAATTAATAGCCAAAATGTTATTTGTATTGATTCTCAAGCTCTGTATTCATTCCAAAGCTGTCCACGTTCCTTCAAACCCTAGCTGCTACCTTCAGTACCCATATGTARACATAGCCTAGTTACCAGCAGAACAASTCTGCCTGTMTGGATCCCARTAAACAAATMCAGCCACAAAAATCTAGGAAAACTATTTTAAATGTTGGAATATAATGATATACTTTGAAAAATAGGAGTATTACAAAAATCCTTTCTTTTTATGACTTAATTGGTAAGGCTTAACCCATTCATTCAAACATCTAATTTTCCTTAAAGCTGTAATAATGGTGTGCTTTTTTGTTTTAAATCTTTACTACATTTTTATGGATTTATTTGTGAATGTGCACAGCTATAGTGTGCATGTGAAGGTCAGAGGACATCCTGTAGAGCTGGCTTTCTTCTTCCTCCATGTGAGTCCTGGGAATCGAACTCTGGTTCTCTGTTTGGTGTCAGGCACTTTTGCTCTCTGAACTGTCTCAGCAGCCCAGTGATGATGGTTTTAGAATTTAAAGCCATGGGCTAGAATCTGATACCACTTCTGACCTCCTTGAGCACCATGCAAGCATGGAATCTACATACATACTACAAGCAAAACATAAATACACTTAAAATAAGCAATAAAAANCAGCCACAAAAATCTAGGAAAACTATTTTAAATGTTGGAATATAATGATATACTTTGAAAAATAGGAGTATTACAAAAATCCTTTCTTTTTATGACTTAATTGGTAAGGCTTAACCCATTCATTCAAACATCTAATTTTCCTTAAAGCTGTAATAATGGTGTGCTTTTTTGTTTTAAATCTTTACTACATTTTTATGGATTTATTTGTGAATGTGCACAGCTATAGTGTGCATGTGAAGGTCAGAGGACATCCTGTAGAGCTGGCTTTCTTCTTCCTCCATGTGAGTCCTGGGAATCGAACTCTGGTTCTCTGTTTGGTGTCAGGCACTTTTGCTCTCTGAACTGTCTCAGCAGCCCAGTGATGATGGTTTTAGAATTTAAAGCCATGGGCTAGAATCTGATACCACTTCTGACCTCCTTGAGCACCATGCAAGCATGGAATCTACATACATACTACAAGCAAAACATAAATACACTTAAAATAAGCAATAAAAAACAACATAAAGCTATTGAAATCCTGACAGTACCTGTGAAGTATTATGGTAGATGACTCAATAGTTTTACCTTTCATCAAGGTAAAACTTTACAATTATTTAGGTCTAATATCACGCTACCAATCGTTCTGAGACATGACTAAATGTCTAATTAGTGTACCTTTAAAATAATTCCATTTCTTTCTTGATACAAAACATAGAAAAATGGAACACTGTAGTAATTTTCCTTCTCTAAAGAAAGGTAGTTTTGAAATACTGATGTTTCTCCACATCTTGTTCTACCCTCTGCTTCTGTCTCCCATGCTAGCCTCTAACTGGCTATGCAGCACCAGGCTGGCCTAGAACTAAAACTGCYTCTACCTTTCTGTGCTGGGATCCCAGTGTCTGCGTTCTGCTGTTTTATAAGCCTATTAGATGAGAGAGTGTCTAATGTCACCATATGGGTAAACATTTTTCCTCATTTGTGTTTTAGGGATAATAAATTTCTAAAATTGCATTTTAATCTCATTTTTTTCCTATGCAAAATAATTGAGCCACCTAGTTGTGAAGGTAGGGACGTACTTTTAAGCAAATGAACTATATGCCAGTATGTTTAAGGAGCTGCCTTCACAGATGGCTTACGACTGCTGTCTGGGACTCCATGGATGCTGCAGTCACTTAGCTGTTGTCTGTGTTTTGGTTTCATGTAAAGAGAAGTGAATTAACAAACCAACATCAACTGCCACCTGCCTGTTTCTAAGGACTGCAAACAGAGCTGAGGGCTGGAGCAGACTGCACACACTGGGCAGTAAAGCACAGTCCCAAACCCTTGGAAATACACACTAAAGAGTGACAGCACTGCCAGACTCCAGAGGTGAAGTGTTTCTACGTAAAGCTTTTTTCAGCATATCCGTGGGAATTTTTGGAGAAAGGCAATAGAAAATGTTTCTTGTATAGTGGTATAAACTTTATGAGTAATGTTAATGGTTTCAAAGGTAATGCCCAGCCCAGCTGTTGATTTGGTAGCCATAAATATTTAGAGTTTCAGATTTCCTGGAGTTCATAGTAAAGGTGGCCTTAGCCATGCAAATGTGGATCCATTTGATGCTATCTGCAAATAGAAATGCTCTGAGGGAATGTTAATCTCTTGTGCTTCAAGTAAAGGCTGAGTTTACAGCTTTGTTTCTAAGCTCTTAGGAAAGGGGGAAGGAGGGAGGGAGNTCTACCTTTCTGTGCTGGGATCCCAGTGTCTGCGTTCTGCTGTTTTATAAGCCTATTAGATGAGAGAGTGTCTAATGTCACCATATGGGTAAACATTTTTCCTCATTTGTGTTTTAGGGATAATAAATTTCTAAAATTGCATTTTAATCTCATTTTTTTCCTATGCAAAATAATTGAGCCACCTAGTTGTGAAGGTAGGGACGTACTTTTAAGCAAATGAACTATATGCCAGTATGTTTAAGGAGCTGCCTTCACAGATGGCTTACGACTGCTGTCTGGGACTCCATGGATGCTGCAGTCACTTAGCTGTTGTCTGTGTTTTGGTTTCATGTAAAGAGAAGTGAATTAACAAACCAACATCAACTGCCACCTGCCTGTTTCTAAGGACTGCAAACAGAGCTGAGGGCTGGAGCAGACTGCACACACTGGGCAGTAAAGCACAGTCCCAAACCCTTGGAAATACACACTAAAGAGTGACAGCACTGCCAGACTCCAGAGGTGAAGTGTTTCTACGTAAAGCTTTTTTCAGCATATCCGTGGGAATTTTTGGAGAAAGGCAATAGAAAATGTTTCTTGTATAGTGGTATAAACTTTATGAGTAATGTTAATGGTTTCAAAGGTAATGCCCAGCCCAGCTGTTGATTTGGTAGCCATAAATATTTAGAGTTTCAGATTTCCTGGAGTTCATAGTAAAGGTGGCCTTAGCCATGCAAATGTGGATCCATTTGATGCTATCTGCAAATAGAAATGCTCTGAGGGAATGTTAATCTCTTGTGCTTCAAGTAAAGGCTGAGTTTACAGCTTTGTTTCTAAGCTCTTAGGAAAGGGGGAAGGAGGGAGGGAGAGAAAGATGGAAGAAAAAAGGGGGGGAAGAAAAACAGGAAATACAGCTGAAGACTTCACTTAATCTGAAACCATCCCCAACTGTTTCCATTATTACACCATACTCAGTGAATGCTAATATTATTCTTCTCTATTCCTGAAGAATTTATTTCTGAAAATATTTTCAAAGTACTGTGGAGATACCTGTGGTCAGAGGAAGGCAGGCAATAAAGAGGTTCAGCAAGAGTTTGCTCGCCCTGTGTAAATTTGTATTCGGTCTGTCTAAACATTCCATCCATGTCTGAATGCATCTTCCCCANAAATACAGCTGAAGACTTCACTTAATCTGAAACCATCCCCAACTGTTTCCATTATTACACCATACTCAGTGAATGCTAATATTATTCTTCTCTATTCCTGAAGAATTTATTTCTGAAAATATTTTCAAAGTACTGTGGAGATACCTGTGGTCAGAGGAAGGCAGGCAATAAAGAGGTTCAGCAAGAGTTTGCTCGCCCTGTGTAAATTTGTATTCGGTCTGTCTAAACATTCCATCCATGTCTGAATGCATCTTCCCCAGTGTGGCCTGAACGGTAGCTACTGCTGGGAATTTCTTCACTGCATGGATTAATAGTTGTTAGGGTTACATTAGCAGTCGGTGTCATTTGCTGTTCCAGCACTAGATCCAAACCAGTTGGTCCTGTATAAAGACATTTGCTAGACAACAGGGATACAAAGTTAAATCAGAGTCCCTGTTCACTGGTCATAGAGTTAGAGTGGACTTTTTAATAGATAATTGCATCACACTGTGATGTGAGTCATACCCAAAATATCATAGAAATACAAGGAAGGGAACAACATGATGGCTGCTTAGGTACAAGTAGATTCAGTGAGCAACAGGATAGAAGACGTTTGGGAGTAAGAACACAGTCCTCTGAGGATCAGGTCCAGAGAGGCAGAGAACATATTTAAGAGATAACAGAGAAAGAAGTACAATGGAGCCAGCAGCTCAAGTCTGTAAGCTTAGCACTCGCTTGGGAAGCTGGCACAGAGGACACGGGTGTAGAGGCCCTGTCTAAATAAATAAAGTGTTTAGGCAGAGAAAAGTTACATGAACCAGGCAGAAAGGCAGCCAAATGGTTCCATTTCAAATGGCAGTTATTAGGTCCTGGTTCATGAGAGCTGAACTGAGAGATCTGGGCAATGGAACGTTTCTCAGCAGAAATGTTGTCATCTAGCCACTTTGTTTAAAAATTTTTAAGTTGAAAGGATTGTGAATAAAATGGATTTCAGGGAAAAAATCAAAAGCTTTAGAAAGCTGCTTCTGCAACTCTAAGCTCAAGGTAAGTGCTGTCTTACATTGCCAGACCATTGCTGGGATAGAGATGGGGGCTGAGAGTCACCGAAGTGAAGTTGTTAGTGGGAGCCACTGATAAGGTGTTAAAAGTGAGATTTTTAAATGTGGATAATAGGGTGCTGCTAATACCAAGTCCAGTATGTGAGAAATGATGTCTGAACATTTTTTATTTCAGTTCATGCTGCTCAGTTATATACCACGGGCTTAGTTCTGTTCCCCTTTTAGGCTATTAGTAAAGGTCCAGTCTTCAAATGCGTTTAATAAAGAGATATTGTTACATTATTTAAACCAGTCAACACAAAGCAGGCCAGCACAGAGGCATGTAGGATTTCATAATTGGCGAGGTTGGTGTGGTCTGATAAAGTTTAGTACCACTGGCCATAATACTCAACAAAATACTGTGTTCTGTAGGATTCAGAAATATGAGATTGCTTCTGACTTGAATTTTGACCATGCATTAATTTTTTGTGAAGTAAAGACATATGATATGAACACGCCCACTTAATTTACCTATTACTTATAAGTACATTATGCTCAGGACTCATTTTTTAAATTTCTATCCACTTTAACTACTTAGTATATTGTTGTGTAAGCTGTTTGAACTGGGATTTTTGCTGTTCTTCTTTTGCTGTTCTGGGATACTTTTCATAGTATCTGAGATTTCCTGAATGTTTTGTATCAGGAATTTTTTAGATTAAACATTTTCTTTGACCATATATATATACATATATATTTCTTTTATTGTATCTTCAGTACCTGAGATTCTCTCTCCTATCTCTTGTATTCTGTTGAAGCTTGCTTCTGTAGTTCCTGTTCACTTACCTAGATCTTTCATTTCTAGTTTACGCTTTCTTTAGTGATTCTATTCCTATTTTCAGATCTTGAACAGCTTTATTCATTTCCTTCAACTGTTCATTTTTTTTCTTGGCTTTAAGTAATTTACTCATGTCATTCCCTCCAAAGTTTTGTTTGTCTTTTCCTTGATTTCTTTAAGGGACTTCTTCTTTAATACCTCTATCATCTGCATAAAGTTGATTAAGGTCTTTATCTTGTGCTTCACCTGTGTGGACTATTCAGGGCTTATTGTAGCTGGGAACTGGTGGTACCATATTGCCCTAGCCATTGTTGATTGTGTTCTTACTCTGGCATCTAGGCATCTGGATTTGGGGTGATTGCATGTCTGTGCTGATTTCTGAGTTTGTCTTTGTTGTGTGGGTGTTTTGTTCCTTAGTTTCTGTTTCCTCTCTAGTCTGTGTGGCCTATGGTTGANCATAAAGTTGATTAAGGTCTTTATCTTGTGCTTCACCTGTGTGGACTATTCAGGGCTTATTGTAGCTGGGAACTGGTGGTACCATATTGCCCTAGCCATTGTTGATTGTGTTCTTACTCTGGCATCTAGGCATCTGGATTTGGGGTGATTGCATGTCTGTGCTGATTTCTGAGTTTGTCTTTGTTGTGTGGGTGTTTTGTTCCTTAGTTTCTGTTTCCTCTCTAGTCTGTGTGGCCTATGGTTGAACAGGGAGGGATTCTATGCCTGAGTAGGGGGCTAGAATATAGCAACAAAGAGGGAAGACTGGGAATAATGCCAGGTGGGAGGGGGCACTGAGAGGTTGGAGGAGGTCTGTGGGTAGGTAGACTACCTGGAGTTCTGGTGGCCTGCATGGTCCCTAATCCAGCAGGGAGTCTCCACCTGAACTGGCAGCTGAGACATAGGCAGGTGTGGCCTGTAATTAGGAAGTGAGTGTCTGCCTGAGGGGATGGAGAGTCTCCCTCTACTTCATCTCAATGTCAGCCCTGTATGGCTTTGTGCTGTGAGCACTGAAACATAATTACCAAGGACAAAAGGTCCTTAAGTAACTAAAATTGTTTTCTTCCGTGTCAACCATACTAAGTGACTGCTTCTTGTAAATGCACTGATAACTAGGCCAGGCTCATTCTCCTGTGTTGTTTGCCAGTAATGCAGTTATGGATGGAAGATGTAGAGGCTGCCAGCCTTGTGTGTCCAAGCATCTGTGCTTACTCAGTCTCCGCTTCTTGACAAAGAGTGTTCTGGGAAGGGTGTGCTTAGATGGTTTCCAGGACTGCACTGCTGGGGCAGCTGTGCTCTAAGGTGCTGCTTCTGGATGCTTTTGCTTCCAAGTACAATGGGAAGACTTGAAGTATATGGGGCTTTAGACAGAACTTTCCTTCTCCCTAAAACTCTTATCTTCATCATTTTGTTGAGCATGTTGACATTTAATCTCCATTTTAAAAAATTAAACCATAAAGCATAACTAACAGAAAATTCTGGAAAAATAGCAAGTTAGTGGCATGCTTTTAGTGATAAAAGGCAATATAGACAAATCTACTTTAAAAGCACATGCTAAGTAGCATATAGAAATTCCCCAGATGTATCTGTAATTTCAGATAATGTTATTGATATTTATATTCAAAACAGGTATTCACATAATATAACTTTAAGCAGTTTTTCTTCTAGAGCAGGGGATTCTGATTTTTTTGTTATGTGGTTAATATTCTATATGGAGGCATTCAAATTGGATTTTATGTTCAAGAACACACGTAAGCATCGTTTTTTATTTCTCATTTTCGAGAGAGAAAATAAGATTGACCCAGTGTGTATCAAGTACTTAGCTCTACCATCCATATCCTTCTCTCCACCAGACATGACATGGTGTGGTAGGATCATCTAACACAAACACCATGGC
>LOEQ01009813.1:0-22998 GCA_001685075.1 Bramus lutescens | reverse complement strand
GGATTGCAGGATGGGAAGGGAAGAAAGGGGGCTTCAAGTCATTAGTTTCTAGAACAAATATTTGTCAAATGTTTCTGAAGAAGTTTTTTGTTTTTAATATGCTAGGAATTATTTTAGTTAGTGAAACAGTATTTATAACTTTATCAAGCCCATGTTTCTAATCAGACTAGGCTGGATATGGAGTCATGGTAAGGAAATTTGCTTAAATATAACAGTGAACCTGAGGAAGCAGTCTGAATAAATGATCATGTAAGTCTGAGGTGGTTTTTGTGAAATTACACAGGTGACAAATGCTTAATTTGGGGGCCAGTCCCTGAGTAAAGCATTACTGGGGAAGAAGAGCCTGCTCTCTTATGAACTGAGAAGGTGAGAAATGATTTAGCTCGCCACCAGGTATCTAGCCACAGTGCTGATGTTGGCCGTGTGTCGGTCCTGTCTTTCCTTCAGAGAAAGAGCTGGCATTGGATGGACCAGAGCTGGAATGCTGAGGAGGGCAGAGAGTCACTATGTGGAGGCCCCTGGAAGCACCAGACATCTCTGACCAGCAAAGTCTACAGTGGGTTTATCACCATCTAGTAGGGCTGGCTTTCCAGTGACTTTTCTGGTGACCCCTCAGAGGACAGGAGCTGTAGGAAACTTGTTATTACTTCCGTATTAGTGACAGCTGTAGCCATCCTATTATCTCAGACTTTCCATGGCATGGAAATGCTGGGGTTGGTGGTAGTGGTGACGGGAGGGCATGCAGCCCCCACAGAAGATCTAATTTCAGACATGCAAATAATTTTCAGTTCCACTTTTCCTTCTTCCCCTTACAGGGAAGCTGTCCTGCTGCCATTTCTGAGGCTTGGGCAGACAATGCTGTTACTATGTCACAAACTAGCTGCTTCTCTAGGGCACGAGTGGGGGGCTAGCCCAGTCTAATTTCATGCCTTCTGAGTAGCTGAGTAAATATTGAAAGCTAGTAAGTACTGCATGGGCTTTAGAGCAATATTCTTTGTCATTTTTGTGACAGGTAATAAGGCCCATAGTAGAAGGGAAGAATCTCTTTCCTAAAGGGATGAGTACATGAGGGAATTTTTCGTCAAAATTTGAGAAGTTTTGTAGACCCTTTAGTAGGTTCTTGAAACAAGACCTCACGGTGCATCGTAGTATGCGCAGTGTAAGGAGCCTTACAGCGCTCCTCTTGGTGCAGGATCTTTGGTCTAGGTTTACAGGTATACACCACCATGCCCAGACTCTTCCTTTTCTGGTTTTCAGACAGAGTCTTGCAATGCAGCCTTTATTAGCCTGGAATTCACTGTGTAACCAGGCTGCTCTTGAACTCATAAAGATATGCATACTTCTGCCTCCATAGTGCTGGGATTAAAGGCAGGCACCATCCATCCTCGCCACACCCAGCTTTAAATGAACTCTTCAGATTGGATTTTCCCACCCAGGGCCTCTGATGTATTGAGCAAGCACTCTCCTCTGAGCTGCATCTCTAACCCTTGGACTCTTAAAAATCACCTCTGAAGCCCAAGTCAAAGAGCCTCCAGTGTAAACCTATGTACACACCTTCCATGTCTGTGTTTTCTGAGGTTTCAGTTACCTCTGCTCAACTGAGGCTAGAAATAGTAAATAGAATATTTTAAGAGAGCAACCACATTCACATAATTCTTGTTAGAATTTATTGTTATAACTTTCTATTTTTTATTAGTTGCAAATATCTTACTGAATCTATCTATAAATCAGATTTTATTATAGGTATGCCAGATAGGAAATAACATTATATATAATACATGTGGAGGTCAGTGCTGTTTGTGGCTTGAGGCATCTACTGGGAGTCTCGGAATGTCTCCTCCATGGTAACTTGGGACCACTATAAGCTTAGAAAACCATCCATCCTTTTCAAAAATGGAGTTTTATTTTTGAGGTGGGGTCTCACTGTGTAGCTCTGTCTGGCCTTGAGTTCATAGATATGCCCCTGCCTTAGCTTCTGGAGTGCTGGATTTAAAGGTATGCACTACATGCCTGACCAAAGATGGATATTCTTGTACGGAAAAAGTGGTTTCTTGTGATGAACAAAATGTGGAGAGGCAGATTGGTCATAAGTTCTTCATCCTCAGCCAAATAGTGAGTTTGGGACTGGCTGAACTACATGCCGTGTCTCATGCTGACTTCTAGAAATTGCTTCATGGGCTGGAGATGCAGCTTAGTGTTAGGGCCTTTGCCTACCACAGCAGGTCTTGGTTTGAGTCCCAGCATCTCCCTAAAACCACCACATTTTTATTTAAGTGTGTGCATGTGAGGGGGGGGGCATGAGCGTGAGATGTGTGTGTGTGGTTTACCATGGAGCATGTGTGGCAGTGAGGGAATTGTTTCTTTTTCACGTGAGTACTGGGGAGCAAACTCAGATCATCCGGCTTGGCGGCAAGTGCCTTTACCTACTGATCTGTCTCACTGACCCTTTAAAAACTACTTATAGGGCATATTATGTTCATGCCATGCTCTGTACTTTTTAAATTTATTCAATTATTTTGACGATTATGCCATTTTTGTACCTGTATAAGCCCATTTACTAACTGCCTGGCGTGCAGACACATGTGCCCTCTGTTGTCACGGTCTAACTCTCTCCCCTCACTGGCAGTTCTTCCTGGAATGTCCCTGATGTTTATTTCTTGTATCCTTCACAGCAAAACACAACAAATTAGGAATTTTGGAAGCGTGAGGTGGTTGTTATGAAAACTGCAGAGGTGGTAAATAGTTTGGAGTATTGTCTGCTGGTACAGTTCTGGTCCTAGGATTGCTGAGTTGGAAGAAGTGGACATTCATTTAAACTTAGAGCTGTTGAATGGATTTCTAAACTTTTGCCCAGTTGGACCCACACATACAGGTTTGAAGAGGCCTGTTTCTCCATACCCTTGTCTTGGGTTGAGGAATGTTAAACTTCTAAGTATGCGTAAGTCTGAGAGGCGAAAAATTTTATCATGAAAATTACTTGTAAGCCGGGCAGTGGTGATCCATGCCTTTAATCCCAGCACTCGGTAGGCAGAGACAGGCAGATCTCTGTGAGTTCGAGGTCAGCCTGGTCTACAAGAGCTAGTTCCAGGACAGGCTCCAAAGCTACAGAGAAACCCTGTCTCAAAAACAAAAAACAAAAAACAAAAAAAAATTATTTGTATCTCTAATTTTCATTTGGTTGAATATCTTTTCCTGTGTTTGGGGGACATTAATTGTTGTTATTAACTTTCAGTTCATTAAAAAAAAGTCCTTGTTGGGGAGATGGCTCACTTGGTAAAGTACTTGGCATGCTAGCATAAGGACCTGAGGAGTTTGGGTTCCTGGTATCTGTGCAAAAGCCTGAAAAGATGTCTGTAACTCTATTTCTGGGGGAAGGGGTGGTGTGGAGGCAGGTGGATACCTAGAACTTGTTGGCTTGCCAGTGTAGCCAATCAGTGAGCTCTGGCTTCAGTGAAAAACCTTGTCTCAAAAGATAAGGTACACCGAGAAATAGTGGAAGTCACCATTTCAACTTCTGCCCCTCACATACACATGTACCTATGCACCCATGAACCCATGCACTCATGCACACATGCACTCATGGACACATGTAACCACACACCCATGTATCCATGTACATATGCACCCATGCACCCCCCCCCACACATATCAAAAATTGTCTTTTTATTATTAATTTGTTCATGCTCTTTGAAAATTAAGGGATTAAGTTCTTACACTCTCATTTCTGTTGCAAACAGCGTTCCCCTAATTGTTTTAGGTGCAACCTTATTCTTTAGGATCCTAGATCATAAGAAAGCATAGAACTTGGAGCCAGCCTGCCTAGGTGGAACCCTGATTCTATCACCTAACTAGCTGTGTGCTCCTGGGGAACGTCCCTGACATTTCTGACCTTTGTTGTTCATAGCTCTACGATACTGGTAATAGCAGTGCTACTTACTCAGGACTGTTGTCATACAAGTGAGATCACATTCTGCCTTGTAAACAGACAGACATTTTACACAATACTCAGGTGCTTACTCAAAAGATAGATTCTAAAGTTAAAGGAAACATCATAATTATGGAACAAAATTATGCTGTAGAATATTTTAATTTAGATTTAAGAGCTGGGTGGTGGTGGCTCATGCTTTTAATCCTGGCATTGGGGAGGCAGAGGCAGGTGAATCTCTGTGAGTCTGAGGCCAGCCTGGTCTACAGAGTGAGCTCCAGAACAGCCAGGGCTACAAAGAGAAATCTTGTCTCCAAAACCAAAACAAAGCATCAACAAAAAGAGATTTAATCTGCCATAGATTGTGTGCATTCTGTGCACACTCATATCCCCCATGAATGTATTAAAGTGTGAAATGTGGAGTACTGAAGGTTGAGAGCGCCATTTAAATTACATTTCCCTTTTGATAAGTGTATTTTTGAATTAATATGGGGTAAGTGACCTTGGGATATAATCAAGGAATGACCAATATGATCCTGGCCCAAAAAGGAGCAGAGGGATACTTAAAAAAAAAAGAAACAACAAAAAGACAAAAAAACCAAAAACAAAACTAGGATTCCCTTTGTCTAGGTTTGAGCATTTCTCTTTCCCTTGTGCCTGGGCCAGCTCTAGCTGTACCCACCTCCTGTCACTGGCTACGTTTTCTGTGGAGTCAAGAGGAGTTATTTTAAGCTTCAATGAAAAGTGTAAAGGCATAATTCTTGGCTTTAACTGCTGGGAGATGGGTGGCCACGACAGTCGACTCCAACTATGCAACCTGTTTCCACAGAGGCGGCCAGGGTGCAGTGCACTTCGTGGAGCCCGCTGAGGAGCTATCACTGTGTCATGGGGTGTTCTGAGCAGCCTACTGGCTGTTCTCTCTGCAGATGACTTGGGATACTGAGGGAGCTGCTGCCCAGAATTCAGTTCACAGCCTTTGGGGTCAGCTTCTCTCTTCCTTCTAGCTGTGTGACATTGGGCTGTCTCCGCTAATGCTCAGTACCTCATCCATCCTTGGGTATTTGTTGCTGTTGGATTATTTTATTTTGCGGAGACATTACCACCACTTACTATTTAAAATTTAAAAAATTTATAGTTTATAGGTGGTTTTACATACACCTGAACTCAATAAACCTAATAGCATTTCCTAGGATTTTATCGCTGTGAAGAGACACCATGAGGACGATAACTCTTATAAAGGAAGACATATAATTGGGGCGGCTTATAGTTTGGAGGTTCAGTCAGTTATCATGGTGAGAAGCATGGCAGCGTGCCGGTGGACATAGTGCTGGAGAGGAACTGAGATGGCCACACTAGGCCTAGCTTGAGAGTCTAAGACCTCAAAGCCCACCTCCACAGTGACACACTTCCTCTAAGTCACACATACTCCAACAAGGCCACACCTCCTAATAATGCCACTCCCTGTGGGCCAAACACAAGAGTCTATGGGAGTCATCCCTGTTTAAACCACCACCACTCAGGGTCTCTTTGAGTTTGCCACTGTTATTCTAGGTGTGTGTGTTTGTGTGTGTATGTGTGTGTGTGTGTGTGTGTGTGTGTGGTTTGAAGCTAATTCCTTCCAGAACATGTATAGTGAAGTTTCAAAAACCATAGGCAGGCTGAGCACTTGGAGACAGGTAGGCTGAGCTTAGGACCAGCCAGGTCTACGTAGTGAACTAACCAGGGCTTGCTTAGATCCTGACTTAACAAGATATAAGGAAACAAAGGGTAAGGCCTGGTGATGTATTTCAGTGGTAGAACTTGCCCCACATGTGCCAGGCCCTAGGTTTAACTCCTAGCATTGGGGTGGAAAAAAAGCATAGTGGCTCACACCTGTGATCCTAGCGCCTGGAAACTGAATCAGGAGTTGCCAGTTCATTGTCAGCCTGGGCTACAGAGTGAGATATAGGCCTAACACTCCTAGCTCCTAAAAAGAAACAAAGAAAACCTAAGGCAGTGTATTTAAAACTGAATATAAAAATGAATTTAATGAGTTTTAGTCTTGAGTTTACTGGTAAGCACTGCATTGTGAAGCTGCTGCTTCAGGTGGTTGAAAGCATGTACACGCATGTGCATATGTGTGTATATTGCTTGTAAAAAATTTTTTTTAAACCATTGATTCAGTTGTTTCCCAGAAAATTTCCAGTTCTCCAAACCCAACTGTTAGTGTGTGAACTGTGGGAGGTGCCCTGTGAGGGAAGGAGGTAGACCGTGTTCCCAGTGAAGCACCTGTGTAAGGTCCTCATTTACTCGTGTCATTGTTTCATGTGATGCTGGGGCAGGAAGGACTAAGTTCTAGAGAGGGGCTGAGACAAGCACAGGGCCCGGAGTCCCAGTAAAGCCTGTGTTTAGTGCTGCTAGAGAACATCGGAGGAAGAAACCATGGGTCAGTGCTTGGCATTTTGGCAGTTGTGTTTGGTAGAGAACTGCAGTTACTACCTGCTTCTTTGGTTTAAATTTTGTTTATCCCTTTTTGGGATACCAAGGATCAAATCTAGGGCCTCACACATGCTGGGCAAGTGCTGGAACTGAGCAGCATCTTGAGAGTCTGTGACCAGCACTGTGTGGCTGAGGGTCTAGGAAGCTACCACCATCCACTGGGTCTGCTGCCCTCAGCCCAGAACTGATTTGCATGGATTTGGGCCAAAGCCATCTAAATGTCTGGTGGTTGTTAGTTTTAACCCCACTTCCCAAGTTGGTTCCAGTCACATGCTAGTTCATTTACTTGTAGATTTTATTATTTTAATTTAATTTTTATCTTATATGTATGGATATTTTGCTTGCATGCCTATCTGTGCATCAGATGCATGCCTGCAGAGGCCAGCAGTGGGTTTTGGGTTTCCTGGAACTGGAGTTTTGGATGGTTATAAACCACCATGTGGGTGCCGGGAATCAAACACAGGTCTTCTGAAAGAGCAGCCAGTGCTCTTGACTGCTGAGCCATCTCTTCAGCTCCTATGTTTTTTATTTTTTTTAAATAAATCAGAATATAATTGGTACCATTGATATATTTGAGAAAAGTTTGCTTTTGTGGTTTTCTTCCTTATCCCAGTTTAGTCTTTTTTTAAAATTTCACTTTTAATTTTTTGGTCAGGCAGTGGTAGTACACACGTTTAATCACATCACTTGAGAGGCAGAGGCAGGCAGATCTCTGAGAGCGAGTTCCAGGACAGCCAGGACTACACAGAGAAACCCTGTCTCGAAAGACACGCATGCACACATACTCAGAATTGTTTTATTTATTTTTTAATACAATAAGTAGAAAAAAAAAAGCAAAATCCACTGCAGCCTCTGCACTCCCCGTGCTAATCCCAGCCCAGCTTTTCAGGGTGAGCCTTGTGTTTCCAGTGCACTCCTGCTTTACTCAGATGGTGTAGCCCCCTAACCATAATGTGCTGTGACTTACACTTTCCACTGTTTTTTAATTTTTAAAGCAATTAGAGCAGATGTCTCCTTAGGGGTACCCCATGAAGCCACCAGACAAATATAAGGCTTCTTCTGGAAGAGTCACTGCTACTCAGTGTAAAGCATTTTGGAAATCTTGTGGAAACAAACGTGGCTATGTTATAGGGTAGATACTAAATGTGTGTGTGTGTGTGTGTGTGTGTGTGTGTGTGTAGCTGGAAGAGAAGCAAAGAAATGCTTCCTCTGCTGACCCTCAGGGACAAGTTCACGGCTGTTCTTTAGGGTGCTTTGTGCTGGCTTATGCAGTGTGGACACTCCTTGCCAGGGAGTAGTCTTCTTGTGGATAACTTAGTGATTACATCTCGTTTCTTTATCTACTTAGTCCCTGTGATTGAGCCTTCAGTTTGTTTCTGAGTACTTTTTTTTTTTGCCACACAGAACATTACTCAAATAAACAGACCTCTAATACAGTTACCACATACTATATTTGATAAGAAGCATTGTCAGCATTTTGTACATGTTGACTCATTTAATCTTTTATGTGAGCACAGAATAGGAAACTGAGGCTCATATCTCCACTGTGACCTTCTTTTAGGGCACAGAGGTGAGCTGGGCAGGGGCATCTACATAGACTAGGGTCTGCCTGAGTCTCCTAGGACAGCTCGGTTTAATGGTCATGCCACAAGTGGACGGTGAGCTCATGTTCAGTGCTCTAAGCACATGAAAGGAGACACGCTTCCCCAGAGCACAGAAGACAAGGGTATCTTTGCTGTGGGTTTTAGATCTTGGAGCTAGAAGCAGGTAAAGGCTGTCTCACTTTTGGGGGCCTTGGTACTGATTAAATGAATGGCATAGTGGTGTTGTGTATGGTTCTTAGCCTTCCTGTTGTGAATGAACTTGGATTTTATAGAGCTTGAATGTTGACACAGATGACATGACTTCAGGATGTCCCAGAGGTACATGGGAAGAGCTTCAGTGTTGACAGCAGAATGGATGCAGGTGCATGTTTTTCTTGTAGCTATGTGACCTTGCCATTCGCTCAAGCACTGTAACCCCCAGAACATGTGACTTCATTTAGAAAAGGTAGGCTACAGAGATATTAGGGTCAAACGAGAGGGTCGTGCATGGTGCCTTCCTTTGATCATGGCACTTGGGCAGGGTCTTATGTATGTACCTCTCCCTAGTGCTCTGTTGCACAACACCTAGGACTGCATGACACAGAAGACTTGCTGAGGGTTGTCCTGCTCCTGAGGCGTGTTGAGCAACTTCTACTAGCCTTAGCACTTACTAGCTAGAGAGACTACCAGATCCTGCTGTGTGGGGAGCAAGTATTGGAGATTGCCAGCAGCAGGGGCTGGGGAGCATGAGGTGACATGTTGGGTGTGGGAGAGACTCAGACCTTCAGTCTCCATCTGACCACAGGTATGTCTCCAGCCTTCAACTTCTCCAGGAAGAGGCCCATGGGATGTTAGCTTAGGATTTTCTTTTGATTTTGATTTTCTTTGGAGCATGCTTTGTCCTTGATCAGCCCTATGGTTGAGATGTTATTACCATTTTGGGTTGGACAGTTTGTTTCAGAAGACTATCTTGTGCAGCTAGGATAGGATGTGGCATTTCAGGCTTCTGCCTTCTGGATGCTGGTAGTGTCCCTTCCTTAGTTGTGACAACTAACAGCGAATGTTTATAGAGATTATGGACAATGTCTGTTGAGGAGGGAGGGACCATCCTGGTGGAGAACTGTGTTCTGAAGTCCTGGTAAGATGGTCCTACTGGGGCATGACTGTTTCTCCATTGCTGGAAGATTAACTTGCTTTCCCTCCAGTAGTTCAGTAGCCTAACTAGTAAGAGGTTATACAATGGGGCTTCCCCTCTGCACCACGCTCCTTCAAGGGAATGTCTTGTAGTGAGTCCAGCATGGGAGTCTTGGTACTTGGTGTTGAATGCCTCTGCTCTATTTTCCCGTGTCTTCCCAGCCTCAGTTTCCTCCTCTGCTAAGTGGGGATGACTGATACTTTCGCTATCTTGTTTGGGGTGGGTCAGGAAGCCTGTGTTAATATGATAGGATGTTTTTGAGCTCTGCTGTGGGCAGCTGGGGGTGAAGGGGAGGCCCATAGTTACCAGGAGCTGTGAGGTCAGCCGTGCCAAGTTCCACACAGGAGATAGATGCTGTTAAAGGGAGATTCCATTACAAAGAACTTCATTGCCAAGTGTTCTCCACATCAGCTCCCTGTTCAGCTTTTAGAGTGTTTAGGGGCCTCAGAGCATAAAGTACGAGAGAATGCTCTCAAAGCCTGTGACACTGTAGGGTGGCAGGAATGTGGCAGAAGGAGAACCCACGTAAAGCTGGATTGGCTTTCTGAGAACTCAGTGTTCACAGAATTTATCCAAGAGACCTCTCAGCTTAACACTGGGCGGATTTGATCAGGACACTACCCAGATTCCAGAAGACCTTTCTGTGGTGTCCACCTAACTGCCATGGGCTGTGCTGGCCTCTCGTTTCTCTTTACTGTTAGCGTGTCTATTTTAGAGATGAGGTGCCCAGAGGTGAAGGAGGTAGCCCAGAGCCAGCTTTATGGCTCTCGTGTAATCTCTTCTTCTGTTACTCATCAGCAGCAATTTAGCTTTGAAAGCCTAAATTTTCTCATGGGCCAAATGGGGCTAATAAACACCTCAGAGGATTGTGATCTATATTCCATGAGAAAACGTGTGTGAACCCCTAGCACACAGGAAAGTGCCCCATTAATGTCAGCTGTTCCCATTATTGTTTTAAATACCAGCGATAGCAGAGGTACCTGCTTTGATGCAGTTTTCCGTTCTATCTCAGGTCAGGTCATTAAATGTTGGAGGTGCAGCTGCCAAGGGGTGGGGTGGGGTGGGTAAAGTGAAAAGGACAAAGAGCCCAAGATTCAGGAAATCAGGCAAAGCATGCCCTCCGGGATAGAACATGTGATCTTATGGTCTGATCAGCCTCACACGGGCTGAGCTCATTGCCAAGCAAGTGGGTAGTTAATGATTCCTAGTCAAAGAATGTCCGAGTTGGAAAAAATCTTGGGAACATGAAGCTAGGGAAAACAGATGGTTCCTAGTTTGTGTCCATCTTGAAATGGTTGATAGTGATAGCTTGGCCCCTGAATAGAAGAAGGGATTCTTAGACTCTCTGGGCTCTCCTGCTTCAGAACAAGAAAATGCTAGGATTGATTAGTCATGTCTGTTACGGCCACAGGGAAGGAACAGGGTAGCACTTCTGTTTGTTGAGTTTGGTTATAGTTGATGTTCAAGACTTGCCCTCTAGACAGTCACCCACCAAATCATAAGATTGTAACTATCCTATTTTTTAAGGAATTGTCTAAGAATGTCCAGTTCATGTTGGGCACAGTGGCTTGTGCCTGTAATTCTAGGACTTGCAAAGTTGAGGCAGGAGAATTTTGAGTTTGAGGCTAATCTGGGCAATTAATAAAGCTGAGAAAATGTAGCAGGATAATGAGATAGAGGGGCCTAAGTGGCAAGGAGCCAGTAGCTCTAAAGAAGAACACTGCAGCAAGTCACAGGTCCTGAGGGAGACAGGCCAATTCAGCCGCAACTGAGCGGGTGATAGAAGTCCAAGGGCCAGGGCTGAGCTGGGGTGGGTGGAAAGGTGCGGCTGGTCATAAGGATCAGAAGTTCTGGGTCTTAGCACAATTCAGATCTATAGTAAGAGCAATGTGAAGCTGTGGAAAATCCTAAGAAGTGGAATAACACAGTTCATGTGCTACGTGGAGAAGGGTGGATGGGAGCAGTGGAAAGGAAGGACTGAGAGCTAGCACCTGATAAATGTGTGATGCTTAGTTCTGAGTCTCCCAAGTCAACCTTTGCCATGCTCCTATTTGAACCTTGGTTCTGAAAGAGATTTGGCCTCCATGACTCAGTCTTGATTACTTACTAATATCACATGAAGATTTTGAGAAACCCAGATATCCAGATTCAGTTGGGTCTTATATATGGCATCAAAATGGAACCTTCTGGAACCCACATGGAGTAATAGTTAAGAAGAACCCACCAAAAGGGGCTCTGAAGTCTTGTCCACTCAGTAGTATAATTATAACATCTTAGGAATTCTCTCTTCTCTCCTCTCTTCTCTCTCTCTGTCCCCTCCCTCTCCCAGTGTGGAGCAGGGAATCTAGCTTAGTGGCCCAGTGCTTGAGGTCTTGGGCTCAATCTCCAGAACCTCAAATAAAGAAGCAAATAAATAAATAAATAAATAATGCATTTCCTATAGGGAGAATGACTTCCTCATTGCTGAACACTGTGAAAGAAAGGTCACTTTCTCAAGGCTGAAATTCAAAAAACCAATCTCTCTCTCTCTCTCTCTCTCTCTTGCTCACTCGCTCGCTGTGTGTTGTGTGTGCTATGGTGGCACCTGTGTGGAAGTCAGAGGACAACTTGTTGGAGTCTGTTCTCTGCTACTGTGGTTCTTGGGGATCAAACTCAGATTGTCAGGCTTGGCTGAAAGCCCTCACTGGCTTTCACCTGGCTTTCTTAAGAACATGTATTCTGGGAATTAAATTTAGGCCTTCCTGCTCACATACCATATCTCCCAGTCCCTGCCCACGATTCTACCAGCTGTGGCATACTGCAGAGTAGATGTGCTTGAATTTGCTTAACTTTTCCCTATTGACAGTTAAGCAGCAGCCAAAATTTCACCATTTTTAGTAGTGCAGGGATTGTAGAGCTTAGCTTCAGGCCTTCTGGGCTTTCTTGTGAAGTAGAGATTACTTGGAATTAGTTTCCAGACATCTTCCTAAGATTTGACTCTACTCACCAAACAGATTCCCAAGAGAGACGCTTTGTTTACATGGCTGTCAGAGTACATGGGACTGCCTATGTCTGTGAACGCCCACACTGACACTGACTTTCAAATTTAATAATTTGAAAAAAATTTAAATTTAATATTCACATTTTCAGACATGCCAGCTGTGTGGTGGCTGTTTCAGATTACTTTCTGACCACGTGTGACTCATAGAACCAGTTTTTCTATTTTGTGTGATCTTTTTCTGGGAGAGGAGTTGATAAATGATTCTGTTTTAATTTTCTAGCATGCGTTTGTTTCTGCATACATGTATATTTGCCTGTATAGAGACACTTATTTTTTGAGATAGGGTCTTTTACTAAACTTGGAATTTGTTATTTTGGCTAGATTAGCTACGATCCCTGTGTCAAATTCCTTCACCTTGCAGCATTGGGATCACAGATGCATATTGCTACTTGTGGGTTCTGGGATTTGAACTTTAACCTTTTCTTTCTTTTTTTAAATGCTTGTGGAAAATGTCTGTTTTTTTTTTCTTTTTTCCAAAGAATATGCTCTGCATTTGTCTGGGGCACCTAGAAAAGTTATCAATGAAATCAGAGTCAGGTGAACCGAGGGCTCTGCTTCCTGGCTGTGGAGTTCATCAGGTGTGCCCAGCTCATTCTCAGAATTTGGAGGATGAGGGGCCCTGTTAAGCAGCATCTAGCTTTCAAATGATGTGATTGTCCAGTGTCTGCAGAATGGACATGGCTGGCTATCTGTTTTGGCCTCCCTGGCTGAATCTCCAGAGGACAGCCTACACTTCCAGAGTGGAAGAGAATACTGAGGTCAGATTCCATCTTTGCCCTTCCTGTCTGACCTTGACAAACCACTCCTGTCTTCTGCACCTTCTTCCAGTACCAGCTTTAACTTTTCCCACCTGTGAGGACATTGCATCGTCAAGGATTTAGCAAGGAAAGTCCTGGGCATCGCTGTTGTTGTTATTGACCTATGGCATGAGGGGTGGGAATAAAAAGGAAAAAGGGCTAGTTTGTATTTCTTTTCAGTAGCAGGTTCCAGTTTAGTTGGTGAGATAAACTGAGCTGGTACCAGACACTTTCAGCTCGGAGCTGGTGTGGTCTCCAAGGGCATTGAAACAAGAGTGAGTAAGCCAGTAGCAGTCGTGCCTACCATTGCTGTTGCTTTGGGTGAATGTTAGGAGCCTAGACCTGCAATGCAGAGCTCATTTGGGGAACAGTGCTTGACAACGCTGGACTCAGGTATCAGGTACCTGTGTGATTTAGATTGCCTCATAGAGGCATCATGGGAGAGTTATTTTTTTTGTCATGTTGTACATATTAGTCATTTATTTTTATTTTTAATGGCCATTGAAAATCTAGTTTCATCCATTTCTAATTCATGTACAATAAAAGTCAGCCTTTTGAAGTGTACAGTTGCATTTTTTTTATCATATTTAGGACTGTATAACCATCATCACTGCCAAATTCTGGAGTTTTCTCATTACCCCCAAGGAAATCTCTTTAGAGTCACTCCTGATTTCCTTCTCCCCTCCCCAGCCACTCTATTTAGGTTTCCATTCTTCTGAGTGTGTCTAATCTGTATTTGTGTAAACAGAATTGATCCTTTTTAGAGTTGGTGGATACTTGCTTTTTGCTACTTGGCTCTAAAACTGAAACCACTGTGAACTCTTTTGCAAGTTTTTATTTCTTTTAAAAATCTTTTTGTGTACATGTGTATGCTATGTGGTGTGTGTGTGTACATATGAACACACGAGTGTATGTTATAGCACATGTATAGAGTCAGAGAACTTCTGGTGTTAGTCCTATCCTCTTACACATTGTTTATATGTTTTTGTGTACATGTGTATGCTATGTGGTGTATGTGTGTACATATGAACACACAAGTGTATGTTATAGCACATGTGTAGAGTCAGAGAACTTCTGGTGTTAGTCCTATCCTCTTGCACATTGTTTATATGGTTTTGAAGCTACCTGGTCTGAGAGTGTCCGGCCATTCTCTGGTCTCTGCTTTCCATCTTGCTATAGGAACACTGGGATTATAGATCTACAAGACTATGTCTGGCTTTATCTGTGCCCTGGGGATCTGAACTCAGTTCTTAATGCTTACATAGCAGGTGCTTTACTGACTGAACCATCTCCCCAGCCCTAGATATAGATTTTCAGTATAGGAAGATTTAGGTTTGGAAAGTCATAGAAGGCACCTGGGACCTTTGTGCCCCTGCCTACTTTTAAACGGCCTCCTGAGTCAGAGTCTGATCTTGACCCCTTTGCAGATCGGACCACTAAGCCTCTAGGAGGTGGCCTATCCTGCACAGTTAGTAAGCAGCTGAAGCAGACCCTGCTTGACCTGGTAGACTTTCCGTAGCTGCCCAACCCCAGGGGCCCAGAGAAGCCTGATGCAGAGCCAGCAAGTGGGTCAGGCATGCATGTGTTGTTAGGACTGGTTATTGAGTAAGGAGAGTGGGGATCCCCAGCATGACTTCCTGTGTAGTTGTGACTGGAGAAAGTACTCAACTTTAGAACCACGATAGAGGTTGGATTCTTAGGATAACCTTTGCAACCTTGGATGATCCATCCTTTGAACATCACTTTTCCTCATCTGGAACCTGTGGTTTTTATCCTGGCTTCCTGTCGCCCTTGAGGCTGGCATGAATGAAGGAGTGGGAGAGGGAGGGAAGAAGGAGAGAGAGAGAGGGAGCGAGGGAGAGAGAGAGAGAGAGAGAGAGAGAGAGAGAGAGAGAGAGAGAGATGGGTGGGGAAAGGCAGGTGCGAGAAAGGGCTGGGGAGGGAGGTGGAATAGGAACTTAAAGAACCTGCCAAGCTCAGTGGTGGTTCAGGGGGCAGAAGGGCAGCTAGGGAGGAATTGTAGCAGGTGTGAGCAGGTGGCCTGTTGGTGTGTGAGGCCATCCGGTGCCCCCTTGGGGGGTTCTGCAGTCTGCCAAGGCTCCTGCTAGTGAGCCTTCGTCTCTGGGAAGAGCACAGGCTTCAGTGCTAGCCACCTCCGTCATGGTGGCCTGACCTATCTGGGCTGGCCTCTCTGTTCAAGTGACTGACTTTGGCCTTTATCACAGACTTGCAGCTTCCCTGGATTTTGCAAAAAGCTTGTCAGAAAATAGAGACAGAAGCCTCTCCTTGGAGGGGGTGTCGTGATACCTGGCTTTGTTCTGACTTCACTATTTTGCAGGTTGTTATGAATCAGTCACTTTTGTTGTTTTTTAAAAATATGATGAACACATTTGTCTTAATAAGAAAAGCGAGAAAATGTGATGCAAATTAGATGCTTTTTAAAACACAAAGCCAGGATTCTTGCCCTGCACCTGAATCAGAGTGCAATTACTCTTTGTATTTTCCGAATTCTGCGCAGGGCCCCCACACGAGACAGAGGGGCCTTGAAGATTCATCTTACAGATGTTGACCTCAAGACCTAGAGAGGCAAGTGACTTGCCTAAGGTCACACAACTTCTCCAAGTGTGCTCTTAAGTCTTCTGCTTTCAGCCACTCATTCCTTCCTGTCTGTTCTCTCAGGTACCAAAGTTCTCATAGTATACATACAGCTTGCTTAGGGAATATACTTACCTCTGACATGTTTTCGAGAGATGCTGAATTGAGCTCTGGAGTTGAATTCTGATGTGTGCCATTCCTTTGAGGAGAAGATTGAAGGAGTCTGTTGGATTCTAGAGAGGGTACCATTCCCTTTCCAGCTTCAGACTGGCCGTGCCTCACCCATCCGATGTTCACACTTGGCATATCTGCTTTTAGCATAGAAATCAACCCAATCAGTGAATGAATTTATGCTGGCAAAATAGGGAAGTTAAGTTTAGGAGGTAGATTAGGGAAGAAAAATAGTTCCTTCTATATTAAAATTTGCTGACATAATATTGAGAGTCCTTGTCCTACTCATCGTTGGATGAGATAGGTCATACCATGGGTGCTATCAGAGGTGCAGTGTTCCCCCCACCCCTATGAGGATAAATTGGGATGAGCTAGGATTGGCTTGCCAGTTAGAAAAAGAAGCTGAGGTGGGAGTGTAGATTAGGGGTACAGAACTTACCTAACAGGCATGAAAAACTGACTTTCATCCCCAGCACTTCAAAAACAAGACCAAACAAACAAATGTTTCATGTGTTGGAGTCAGCCCCGTAAAGCAGCAGGGATTGCTGAAATGGGACTAATGCACAGTTGCACACCTCCTTTGAAGGACTGTTGAAAAAGACACAAGGATATGCTTATGAGAAATTTAAAGATGTTTCCTAAAACATAAAGAAAATTGATGAGACAGCAAGCTTGACAATTTGTTTGGAATGCATATGTGATTATTGCTCTGGTGTGCACGTATGATTATTTTTCTCCAATACAGTGCTTGGAGCAAGTAAGGCAGGCCTGGCTGAGCCTGAACTTTACCACACAAACACCTTATGGCAATTCACAAGACCAGTGGTTCTCAACCTTTGGGTTGAGACTCCTTTGGAGGAGGGGGTCAAATGACCATTTCACAGGATCTCCTAAGACCCTTGGGAAACAGATACTTACATTACAATTCATAACAGAAGCAAAATTACAGCTTTAAGTAGCAACAATAATGGTTGGGGCAGAGTCACCACAACATGAGGGTCTCAGTAGGAGGGTTGGGAGCCACTGCACTCTATCTTCCCAAGGCTAGGCTTCTCATCTGTAAAATGAGCCTGGTGCCTTCTCTCTTTGATACATCTAGCCTTTCAGAGGAAGGGTTTTCTGACTACTCTGGGATCTAGTCAATGCACTGTAGCTCTGATCAGACAAGACCAGACCAAGTCCTGTCTGCTGCTCTAAACCTAGGAAGGCTCCCTTTTGGTTGTCGCACACAATTCCCATATACACGCCATGAGGCTCACTACATTAGATTTCTCTTATCTTTCTTTTGCATTTACATTGTCCTATGCTTACTGTGTGTGTGTATGCACATATACTTAAAAATTTTTATTTGCATTGGTGCTTTGCCTGTATGTATGTCTGTGTGAGGGTTTCAGATCTTGGAGTTACAGATGGTTGTGAGCTGCCACGTGGTTGCTGGGAATTGAACTCAGGCCCTCTGGAAGAGCAGTCAGTGCTTGTAACTGCTGAGCCATCTCTCCAGCCCCTGAATATGTGCTTTTTTTTTTTTTAATACTAATTTAATCCTTACTCCAGACTGATGAGGAATCCACACTTTAAAATTTCCCTTTGTGAATTGAGGAATCTGATATGCTAAGCAAATTGCCAAAGGCCAAATAGTGATAGGGCTGGATTCTAACCCTTGGGGACCCAGGGTGGACAATATCAGAGCTGGGTTTTGATTTACAGGGTGCCCAGTGATTCTTTTCTTCATCTTCCTTTTCCTTTTCTTCCCCTGTCCTCTAGGAAAGCTGAAAATATAGATAGAAATGTTAAATCTTAATTTTTTTCAGTGCTAGAGATTAAACATGGGACCTTGTATGTACAAATGCTTTACTACTAAGCCATGTCTCTAGTTTGCTTTTAAAATTAAGGCTAAAGAGATGGTTCGCCAGTTAGAGAGCGCTTGGCTGCTCTAGCAGAAGACCTGTGTTCAGTTCTCAGCACCCACACGGTGGCTCACAACCATCTGTAACTCTAGTTTCAGGGGATCCAAGTTCTGATCCCTGAGAGTACCAGGCATGTGTATGGTAAACATACATACTTGCAGATAAAGCACTCATGTACATAAAAAATAAAACCCCTAAAATTAAGACTTCATTAAAATGTTTTTAACTTTAAAATTTGAAATAATTTCTCAAAGTTGCAAAAATAGCAGTTCCCAAATGTCTTTTGTGTAACTTCCCCAAATTACACAATATGCAAAATAATCAAAACCAGGGGAGTAGTAGTATTGATGAAATATAATAAACCCATCTATAGAACATATCCAGAGTTTTCCAGTTGTCTTATCAATGGCCCTGTCTGAGATGTAGTGCAGGAGTTTACGTCATGGGGAGTGGTCATGCTCTTCAGTCTTCTGTCTGCCCTGGATATGACTGTTCAAGGAGGAGGAGCATCAGCCATGGGCCCATAACACTTGGAAATCTAACCTGCTGTGGGAGTGGGGCGCAGTGTCTGCTTGGGAATACAGATCTCCTATTTTTAAAATACTATTGACTCAACCCAGCAAACACATTTGTGGGTATGAGGAAATAGCTTAGTGGTTATGTACTTGCTTTGCAAGCATGAGGACTGGAAAACCTATGTAAATGTTTGGTGAGTGTAGACCTGCCTATAATTCCAGCCTCAGAAGGCAGAAATAAGGGGATCCCCAGGACAAGCTGAACATATCAGTGTGCTCTGGGTTTGATTGAGAGACCCTGTCTCAGTAAATAAGTTGGAATCATAATTGAGGACGATTCCTGATTTCAGTCTCAGACCTCTCCATGTATTTACAGATGTGCACCCACAAGCACCTATAAACACAGTGTGTGCAAATGTGTGAGCATAGATACAAACATAAAAAAATGGAAAAAGAAAAAAAAAACTTGTAGACCCTATTCAGCCTTTATTGGAGAAGTTGTCTTCTGGCCCCAACAATTTTACTGGATCAATTAGAGTCAGTTGTTGGGGTCCCGTGCCAACCCAGACCCTAAATTATTTCTCTGGACCAGAGGGGCGATGTGGAATTAAAGGCACAACTTACATGGGAGGGAGATTTTCAGGGATCCCTCATGAAATCTTGAGTTCACATCCTGAAAATTCCTCTGTGTTTACTCTCCAAACAGCTTTATATCCCAAAACATAAACTGAGGGGGAAATTCATTAGCATTGTTTCCTAGGTAACCAGGTGAATGGCTGTGGTCATGTCCACACATCTGCCCATCTGCCCATGCCTGCTCTGTCATGTCTTTCTATCTTCCTGCTCTGTATGTATGTCAGCTCTGTGGGGTAGGCCGAATTAGCATCTCTTTTTCAGGCATCCTCCGAGTTACAAAGAAGGGAGCAGAACAACATTAGCATATCCTGACCCTTTGTTAGGGAGGTGACCACCTCCTGTGTGGCAGGTACAAACTATGGCTTGGAAGTCTGACTAGGATGGGAGGGCCTCATGTTTGAACTTGGGTCTGAGACCCTGCCAAGCCCCTGATCACTCTTTTTCCTACATGGGAAGGTGATAACTGATTTTAGTTTTTTTTCTTAAATTTATTTATTTATTTACTTATTTGTTTATTTTGTGTGTGTGTTTGCTTTGCTCTTTTTTTTTTTTCAACTTTATGTGGGTTCTGGAGATGAATTCAGGTCATCAGATTTGCATTGTTAGGCAACAACAGCCTTTATCTGCTTAGCCATTTAGCTGGGGTCCTTGATTTTAGTTAAGCACTGAAGCCAGGCTTGGTGGCACATGGGTATAACCCCAGCACTTGGGAGTCTGAGGCCAGCCTGAACTGTGTAGAGAGATGCTGTATTTGCAAAATAAAACAAAAACCCAGAAAAAGAAAGTGCAATTAGGAAGGTTTTCGGGCAGCTCAGCTGAAGTGACAGAGAACATTTGTCCCCTTCCATACATGATTTGGGTGGCTCTGTGTGTGTTCCCCATGACTACATGAGGGGGATCTTTGAAGTATGGGCTTCTGTGGTTGCTGAGGTGCTAACTGCTGCCCTTCTTTCTGTGAATGCTTTCAAGTAGCACCTTCGCAGAACACTTTGTATCCATACTCATTAAATGGTGCTAATTGAGTTAAGTCACAACTCAAAGGTCATGGTTCAGATCTGGCATGTGGGAGGCTGTTTCAAAAGGTGTGCTACTGTATTGCAACTGCCTAGATGCTGAGCACTGTGCCTGCTGATCCAGCAGGGTTTCCGTGACTATGCCCTAGGCTGTCCTCATCTAATACCAGGGAAGTGAAGCTATGGGACAGTGCCCCTCCATGGTCAGCAGCTCTTATAATCCAGAGGGCTTGTATGTGAACGTCTGCGAGTAGGTCACCTCCTCATCTGCTCACAGCAGGGATAGACGTTGAGGAAGGATGTTGTAGGCTGCAAAGACAGCACACTTAGACAACTTGTCTAAGTAGTGAGAGATAGGAGTTACTGTGGAGGAGTCCTTGGGAGGTGAGACTTCCAGGGTGAGCCTGGCACCATCCCTGGGGCCTGCAATGGGAGGGCCAGCTCCATATGAGTTCATCACATCTGCCTACAGGCTGCCTTCTTTCCTTCAAAACCATGGGCTGGACATGTAGAACTAGTGGTAGTAGTACCATGGATCTGGTGCTACGTAGGATTGATTCTCCTTAGATAAGACTGCAAACCTAAGCCCTGTAGCATCCAGGGGTTAGAGGTCAAGGCTGAATTCTGATAAGAACCTGGGTAGTGCAGGAGCAAGGGTAGTTACTAAGTGTACCGCAGTGAGTGGCCTGAGAACCCACCAGGCAACTAGGGAGATGAGGCTTTGCCTCCCTCCCCAGTGTTTGGTAAACACTTATCAATCATTTCCCTTCTGGCGAAGGTCCATAGTGGGCCGAGGAGATCTGTACTTAGTGTGTATGTATGTGTGTGCAGGTGCCCATGCTCATCATTTGTGTGGCCTGACCTCCTGGTTCTCAGGGAGCCTGAGGAGTGGCTGCAGCTTGTGGTGATAGGCAGCAGTGAGTAGGGGCAGCTGTGTGGGTAAGTAAGCTGTAACATAGGGAGAGAGCCAGTTGCCAGGCACCTCTGGGCTTAGTAAACTAAACAGAACCATGTGACAAATCCCATGGGCAGGAACTTGTAAGATGTGCACCCAGGACCTCCTGCCCTACCCACTTCCAAGAAAGTACCTTCCTCCCAGGGGTGATCGGGCCCCCAGTTTTAAAAATGTTTCAGAGCAGCCGCGAGCCCNCATCTGCCCATGCCTGCTCTGTCATGTCTTTCTATCTTCCTGCTCTGTATGTATGTCAGCTCTGTGGGGTAGGCCGAATTAGCATCTCTTTTTCAGGCATCCTCCGAGTTACAAAGAAGGGAGCAGAACAACATTAGCATATCCTGACCCTTTGTTAGGGAGGTGACCACCTCCTGTGTGGCAGGTGCAAAGTATGTAGAAATATGGGCCTACAGTCCACTTTGTCTTATTAATTTTAATAAAACCTGTGCTTTTACCACAAGACAGATAATCATGTCCGCCTTAGACAAAGACTTCTCCATTTTCCCAAATTTACTCGTCCTTGCAACAGGCATTCCATTTTATGCAAGCTCCTGTCTTAGGCATCTGGGGAGAGGAAGCTCCAAACCCATCATTGACTGCTGATCTCTGAAGAAAAGAGATTAGGGGAGAGAGATACCTTTTGGGCTCTCTGTCTTGGAACTACACTTTCTTGTTAGGAGAAATCATAATGTTATATGAATAATCATGCTCCTAAAGACAATAGTTTCCTATTTAAAGGAGAAAGGATCATCTGAGTTGAAAATGTTTCTTCAGCTGGTCTAGAGCACTTCTTAAATATTTCACACTGTATCAAAATCTAAAATTCTTAACATATGCATTAAATCCAAACATTTACAGGATGTGTCAAACTTTTCTCAACATCTAAGTAGTTACAAACATTATCAGGTCAATACCAACTTCTCAACATCTTATAAGGGGTTACAAACACTATCAGGTCAATACCATAATTAACAATAAATCCACAATTAAACGTATCACAATTTTCTTAAATCCACATTAATCAAAAGACAAGAAAGCTTTTCTGATGACTGAGAGTCTAGTGACATTACTGCCATCAAATACCAGCTCCAGTCTGAGCAGCAGTTAAACCCCAGGCTGCCTCCTTCTTAATTGAAGAGGGGTTTTAGTAATTTCTTTTTTTGAGTCTTTCTTTCTCTGAGGGGAAAACTTAGGTCTTAATTTGCAGTTCCAGTATTTTAATCAAAATGAGTTCTGTGTCTCAAAGATTAAAACAGTCAAATGTTCAGGCTGTATTTCAGCTCCAAAGCAAACAGGATTCAGACTGCAGAAAATTGTAGTCATTGCTGTCAGGTCATCTCAACAGGGCCTCTGTATTTGTGTCCCAAGTCTGGAAGCTGCTCAGCATCTGTCCCTCAGAGCAGCATGGCACCCTGCAGTGTAGAGTGGTGGCAGCAGGTCCCTTAGACCAGGCACTCCTCTCTGTGGGGGCGGGGAAGATTGGACCAAGGAAGGACTCCTCTCCAACTCCTTTCTCCAACTCCTCTATGGGAGGTTGCAGCTGCGATGTCATTGGGTCTGCCACTCTTTTACTGTATATGCAATCATCTCATCCAGTTTTATTTTCTTCTGTGAAAAAAAGCACAAACACATCCTCAACCCCAAATAGGTCGGGTCTTGTTATAATTCATTGCAAGGGCTTTTTCATCTTGCTTTAGCCAGGTCACCTTGGTGTCACCATGCCAGATTAGTCTGCAACAGATCTGTCTACAACTTTTATCCTCTTAAGTTGTTTTCAAGGAGCCATTTCATGTTCCACAATTCCTTTTCATTATTAACCATATGTGCAGTTCTTCCATTGGAAGAGCCATTTGTAAAACTTTTGCACAACATCCTTTAAGGGATCTTTAGCTATAACATCAGCAAAATATAGTTCTGCGAACTACAGAAATGATCATCTGGGAAGAGATCATTACTCTGGCCTTTGAATTGAGCAAACACAATTGTCCAAGAATAACTATCTTAAAAATATCAATTAATCTGTGGCTTAGTATAAGAAACATTGATCATAGTCAGTGCTAAAATATCTCCTAGATTTCATCCTGCTCTTTTGTATTAGACAAGCTACTGATTTAAATTAAGAGCTTGATATCTTTTTTGTTTGTTTGTTCCATACTTATTTTTTTATTATTATTAAAAATTTCCACCTCCT
>LOEQ01009812.1:14182-41302 GCA_001685075.1 Bramus lutescens | reverse complement strand
TATCTCTGTTCCTTTTGCTTAATAATTCTAATCCTCACACTCCTACCCTGGAATGTGTGAACACTGTCGAAGCCAAGCCCCGATAGATGTCACCCCAACATGTGGCTTACAGCACTACATTATTCTGTCTCCTCCTTTATACCCTGCTGTTCTACTACTCCTTTCTCTTAATTTTTTCTTCTCTTTACCTCCAGTGGGTGGTACTTCTGCTTTCCTGGCATCTGCAGGTACATATGTGTGTCTATGTGTGTGTGTGTGTATGTGTGTGTGTGTACACATATATGTATGTACAGATATATGAGAGAACATGCAGTGTTTTGACTTAAATTTAATGTTTAACTTTTTATTTTTAGCACATGCAAACAGCTAAAAGAAAGGAGAATTTAAAAATAATTCTTAATTTTTGACAGATTCATTAGTTTTAAATATAATGGAATTTAAAAGCATAGAACTCTGCAGTTGCGTGCATTCAGATTACCTCTGTCACCTCAAGACATACTGCTGAGTCAGGATCTAGTGACTGAGAACAGGCACAACATTTGACATCAGTAATATTTTTATGAGGATTAAACTGATGCACTTCATCACAAATAGGGATCTTATTTCTGGAATTTCAAGGATGTGCATGGTTGTAGGTGAGTAAAATGCAAGTCACCAACTCCTGACTTCTCTGTCAAATTCCACCTCTCAGGTCCATTGTGATTTCTATTTTCTTACTATACATTATTTCAATGATATCCTTAGCCACACTCTAAATTTTTTGATCTTCCAGCTTTCTCTACACCTCATCACATGTCACAGATCCAAGTTTCATCCTTCATGCAGCACACACTCTGCTTAGACTCTGTGTCTACCCAAAAGGTCAAGTGCCCTACAAAATGGCCTCTTGGGAATATTGTAAATGTGAGTTCACCATTCTCAAAGGAGCCTCAAAATTTTTAACAATCCTATTCAATTCTCTCCTCTCAATTCTTTTATAAATTGTCTCAGACTGTCACAGGTACATGCACACATACACACACACACAAACTCGATGCACACACACATACACACATACATGCACACACGGGTTGTCTTCTGTTGCTTGCTATCATGAATACTAATAAATACTATTACAATACAGTAAAGTTGTTTACTCTATATTTTCACTTAATAACAGATTAAACTCAGCGTATCAGGGTAGCACACTACAGTGAGTATCACAAAGAACTTAGTTCAATTAAACTACGAAACATCATTTACCCTATTTCACAAGCCAGAGAAAAATAGTTCTTGACTCTTCTTTCTCAATTTTTCTAGTTCAATATCCATTCCGTTATATAGTCCAAGGATGACAGGTGAATCAGCATTAGACGATCTCCCTAAAACTTCTCTTACCTGTATTCCAGCTACATTCCCCCTTTTAGTTCCCTGCACAAGAAAAGCAAATATTGACTCTTCCTCACTAGCACCTTTGTCCACGTTCTCAACATTTGAAAATATTTACATTATGTTTCATAACAGTAGCAAAATTACAGTATGAAGTAGCAATGAAAATAATTTTATGGTTGGGGGTCACCACAGCATGAGGAACTGTATTAAAGGGTTGCAGCATAAAAAAGTTTAAGAAACACTGAATACAGGAACCTGCTCTTGATTGATTCCCATCTCTTTATTTACATTGCCATAAACCCTTTACTGATGCTATGTCAAGAAATACTTGCTTATATATATATATATATTCTTTTAGAAATACAGTCTTCAAAATGTATTGAGCTTTAAATAAACATACCATTGTCTGATAATGTGATTGCTTTCCATTCAAATAACAAGATAACTGTCTGACACTCACATCTGGTTTTGCTCACCATGATATGCCACAGATGTTTACACAGTCCTTAGTGCCCAGGTGAATACTCAAATACACAAGGACTGTTTGGAATAAGAAAATGGGAAAACTTGTCAGTGCCAGAAAAGCCAGAAAACATATTTTAAAAAAAAAACAGAGAAATGATAAAGTTACTGAAGCCAAAAGTTGATACTTGGAAATGAGCAGCAAAATTCAAGATTCTTTAGCTAGACTGAGAAAATAATGAAATACTAAAATGAGAAATGAAATCAAGAGTAATGCTGCCAAGTTTTTAGCAGTAAAAAGGATTATAAGAATTACTTACATTGTATGCCAACAAATTAGGTTACATAAATGAAACTCAAAATTCCTAGAGAGACAAAGACTACTGGAGACTCAAGTAAAACAGAAAACTGCAATACATATAACAAGTAAAAATGATTGTATTAGCAATTTAAAATACTTCTCATCAGAATTGCCCAGACCCTGGTGGGCTTCACTGATGAATTCCAGCTAACAGTGAAAGAAGAATTAATATAAATCTTTCAAAAGCCCTTGAAAAATATAGGAGAGAAGCGAATACTTCCTAACTCATTATGTTGGTTTATTATTTCCATAATATCAAACAGTTAAAAGATATTACAAGTAGAAAAGAAAACTATAAGACATTATATCTCATATAAATACAGATGTAACAATCTTCAACAAATAGCAGCAAACCAATTCTAGAAATACTTTCAAAGAATTGCTCTGGCAGTACTGAATACCTGATTGTTTAAGAATGAATTCAGACCTTCCAGAGCACACTACATGAAAATGTAGCCTGGTAAACCAGACCTAAATATAAGATGTGAAAGCATAGATTTCTTAAAATAAAACACAAACTTGAATCTTCATGATTTTGGGAATAAGTAATCATCTCTTAGTTATGATGCCCACCTTAGTCCATTTGCACTGCTTTACCAGAAGAGTGAACCCAGAGTAATGCCATAATAACCATACACTTACTAACAGTTCCAGAGACATAGAAATCCAGGATCAATATGCCACCATCGGGAGAAAGCCTTCCTGTAATTTAATATCATCACATGGCAGAAGGCATAGTGGAGACAATAGAATCAGAGCCACAGAAAGGAGATTTAGCTACAGCTGTTATGAAGGTGCTAGTCCTGCTCATGATGGAAGATCTTTCTTGGCCCTAGAATCTCTTAACAAGCAAGAAATCAACTCAGAATGGATTATATACTAAAATATAGGGTGCAAGTGTCATGTTTTTATATTAATCTTCACAGTCTAATTGTTATTACTCCAAAAGCTGAGACAACTTAAAATGAGAGTGAAAATAAAAAAGCAGGACTGCATGAAACAAAAAAGCTTCACAGAAACAAATGCAGCAAATAACATATTTATTGATTGGTAAAATATTTGAAAATCATGTATTCTTAAATGGAGATAATATCCAAAATATATTAGCAAATCATACAACTCAAAAGTTGAATGATGTGATTTGTGAATGTGCACTGGACCTTGACACACACACACACACACACAAACACACACATATATGTGTGTGTTTGTGTGTGTGTATGACATATATGTGTGTGTGTGTGTGTGTGTGTGTGTATGACATATATATGTGTGTGTGTGTATCACAAAGAAGATCCACAGATGGTGAACAGATATATGAAAAAAGTATTCATTATCAATAAAAACAGAAATTCAAATCAAAACCACAAAGAGATGTGGCCTTGTATCTGTTAGAATGGCGATTCCCATTCAAAGGTAATGAGTATGGGGTGAAAAGAACATTGGTGTACTGTTGTTAGGGCTGGTAGCAACTATGGAAACAGGAGGAAAAGTTTTTGTAAGCTGAGGAAGGAAATATCATATGTCCCTCTTCTGGATATGCATCTGAAGGAAATGAAAATGGTATCCCGAAAAATCATAAATAACTCCACAGCCATTGTAGTATGTTCATTACAATCAACATATAGAAAACACTTAAATGCCTGTATATGATGAATGGATGAGGAAATTCATTCACTCAGACATAAAAGGATATTGTTCAACCTTTTAAAAATCCCATAGTTTACATCAAAATATATGAATATAGAAAACACATTTTGAAAACTCTTCATGAATTCACTTACATGTAGTAAATAGTAAAATATATAATAAATAGTAAAGCATAGATAAGTAGAACACAGAACATGGTTACTAAAGATGGAGGTAAGAAGGGTATGAATGTTTAAAGCATGTGAAATGGTCACAGTTATTATAGAGTTTGAATAAGACTGTCATGGAGTTAATAATGCACAGTATGGTGACTATACTATGTAATATTTTATTATGCAATGAAAATGAGTTTGGAGAGTAAATTTCAATGGACTTGTTATATAAAGACAGGCAAAAGTGAGGAAGTGAATATTTTAATAAGTCTGTGATAGTGATCAATTCCCTCTGTATATCTATATCAAAATGTCATTTGGTACTTTTTAAATATATGAAGTTTTAATAATATATGAACTTGAATTGTGCTAAAAGAGTAACACACTTTTTGTAATCTTATGCATGCACATCAAAAGGTGATAAAGTATCTAAGCTAAATCAACTTAAATAATTACATCACATTGCTTCTCAGTAGTCATCCACCTCTGATAATTTTTCTTAATTTTAATTTTAAGTTTTTTAATATATTTTTATCATATTCCTCTCCAACTTTTCCCTGATCCTCCCCATCCAACTTCATGTTCATTCTTTCTATCTTTCTATCTATCTACCTACCTACCTATCTATCAACTGATGTGGGAGTCCCCACTGTGTCCTGTGATTACCATTAATGAATAAAAAATCTGCTTTGGACCTATAGCAGGGCAGAAGTTAGGTATGTGGGGAAAACTGGACTGAACGCTGGGAGAAGGAAGGCAGAGAGAGAGATGCCATGGAGCCACTAAAGATAGATGTGCTGAAACATTGCTGGTAGGCTACGACCTCGTGGTGATGCACAGATTAATGGAGATGGGTTAAATTAATATGTAAGGGTTAGCCAATAAGAAGCTACAGCTAATGGGCTAAGCAGTGATTTAAACAATACAGTTTCTGTGTGGTTATTTCAGTTCTGGGTGGTCAGAGACAAACAAACCACTCCCTGCAACAGATTGGCACCAACGTGGTGGACTAAATCCATGTAAAACCTGAGGGGGCTTTAAAAGAAGTTCTAGACACCAAAAGCAAAGTTTAGCTACATTTTTTTTTTTGCTGGTGCTGTGCTGCAGCTCCTTTAAGAGAGGTTTTCTTGACTCAACAGCAGCATAAGATGCTCACCTTCTTAGACCTGGATGGAGGGGGGAGGACCTTGGACTTCCCACAGTGCAAGGAACCCTGACTGATCTCTGGATTGGAGAGCGAGGGGGAGGGGAAATGGGGGGGAATGGGAGGGAAATGGGAAGAGGGGAGGAGGTAGAAATTTTTAATAAAAAAAGAAAAAAAGCCTTATCATTTTAAAATGCAGGCTTTTGGGGACACGACCTCTGGCTGTTTCAGGAGACCAACTCTTTGGATGGGGTTTGTGAGAAGTGTGCTATGGCTTACTTAATGGCATTGTGGTCCTGCTTTGTGCTGGAAGTGGGACGATGTGTCTGGCTCTCAGAAGCAGCAAGCATATCTACCATGTTGGAATGGGCAGGGCAAGCAGGAAGTACCATATGTAGTCTAGTAATGCTGCAGCTTAGATTCTTAAGCACTTAGCATTTTAAAAAGCACTTCTGGTCAGAAAATAATTACAGATATGCAGTAAAGACAAATCGAGATGAGTCATAGTGTTGGATAAATGTATGTAGGCTTGGAAAAGAGAAGAAAAAGAGTATGGAGAGTCTTAAAATAAAGTTAATGCTTTAAAAAGGGGGTAAAGACTTTAAAGAAGCAGAGTACAGACAGTCATAGATTAAAAGGACTAAATAAAAATAAGCCACATATAAAGATGGAAAATTCACAGAGATTCTAGATTTTGTATATTATTGTGTCATCTTTGAATTTTTTGACTGTGAAGAAGCTAAATACAGAGAGATATTTCATTGTATGGGCTGCTAAGTTAAACCAACTGGTATCTTGATTCAAAAATTTGAGTCTAAGGATATGTTGTTTTGGAAAAGAGGTTCTTCTTTTGTTTTTACAGAAGATGAGAAACTGTGGATTGCTTCTGGACCAATATGATTTGATGAACCAAGGCTACCTAAAAGGTCACTGTGAAGACCCTCAAAAAATTACTTTGCCCAACTGTTAACTGAAATGAACCTAGCACACAGGATTCACCATGAAAGACCTGATTAACAGCTCCCCCACACAGCAGGAAGCAGTATGTACATAACTATACCCATATTCCCAAATCTTGTTTATAATTGTTTGTTTACATTTAAGGGGGTATGCTTAGAGATGAATAATTTGTATTGGTATGATTCTTAGTGTATTGATACAAATTTAAGGTCAATTTTGTTATATGTATGTGTATTTCTGATCTTTATTAAGGTATTGTGTTTGTGTAGCTCATTTTAAAATGTAGTGTATAATTAAGAAATATAAGCTAATAGATACTCATCTGTAATAGTCAAAGCTGTAGTCATGCTATTTGATTTTCTAGATGTATAGAGACATATTCAGTTAGATAGGTATTCTTCAAATCTTTCAAAGACTTCAGAATATGGCATTTAAAATGTTTTAATAACTTACGACTTCTAATGACAATAAGACACATTTGCTCCTGTCAGCACCAACTACTTCAAGAGGAAGATGGACATAGAAGAGGCTCCTTATGGAGTTGGTTAGGCATTTGGACAAGAAACTGCTCTTGCCTATACTGCTTAACTGTATATGCAGGATCCACAGTGAAATGACTGTTAAACTTTCCTAAAAGTAATATGATACTTTGGGGTTTCTTCTTCATAAAAAAGTCTGTGAGACATTCTTCAGGATACAGAAGAAAATGAATTAACTGTCTTTAAAATTTCCTGCTTCATGAAAAAGTCTGTTAGATGCTATGGGTCTGTAGACTGAAGACAGATGCCCCAACACAGAAGAACTTTGGGTGACTGTTGAGGCAGTGAGATATCTCTGTCAATTCTAGAGTTTTAAAAGTTGCTTAAAATGAACTTGCTATATACTCAGGTGATATTATATCCTTCTGTAGTCATTTATGGAGTTAAGAATTGATAATTATAGTTATAGTTTTTTTTCTTAGTTATAATAAAAGATAAAATAAAAAGAAATATTATAACTGTAATTCTTGTTTGATACTTGTTTTGTCATATGGAATTTTTATTATGTTAAAGTTGAAACATTCTTTTTTATTTAAACAGGAAAGGGGAGGTGATGTGCGGGTCCCCTCTGTGTCCTGTGATTACCATTAATGAATAAAGAAACTTCTTTGGACCTATAGCAGGGCAGAAGTTAGGTAGTTAGGAAAAATTGGACTGAAAGCTGGGAGGAAGAAGGGCAGAGTCAGAGAGATGCCGGAGATAGATGTGCTGAAATTTTGCTGGTAGGCCACAACCTTGTGGTGATACACAGATTAATGGAGATGGGTTAAATTAATATGTAATAGTCAATAAGAAGCTAAAGCTAATGGGACAAGCAGTGATTTAAATAACACAGTTTCTGTGTGGTTATTTAGTTTTCTGGGCGGCCAGGTTGAACAAGCCACTCCCTGCAGTAATCATCTATCTATCTATCTATCTATCTATCTATCTATCTATCTATCTATCTCTTTATCTAAAACAAAACAGGGCAATACAATGGGAACACAACAAAAACAAAACCCAAATGTCAAAATATACAAACTAAGAAAGAAAAAAATAATCAACAAAAAGAAAACATCAAAACTCTGACTCTTACTATCTTTTCACCCTTCCTTTATTATACTCCCTGATCCTTGGGAAGAAATGTGTGTAATAAATGACCCTTTTAAGGCTGCAAACTCCATGATCTCTTATTCTCTGAATGGTGGCCAGTTTTGGGTCTATGTATCATTTCCATCTACATATTCACCTATGTAAAGAAAACTGAAATCTGTTTTCCAAAATCAGTGTCAAAGAAATTCAAAACTTGACAGTAGCATGGTAAAAACCAATTTTACTCAAGAACTATTGAAATTGAGGAAATGAAAATTGATATAAAATGAAGTTCAACAAGGGGAATGCACATTCAAGCACACATAGAATACTCCGACCAAGGATAGATTCTAAAAATTTGAAATATTAAAATGATGTAATAAATTGAGTCAAACATTTGAAAGAATATATTAGAAAAGAAGATCTACAGATTATAAACAAACATGTGAAAAATGTTCACAAAATTCAGGCATTAAGAAAACATAATTTCAGGCTACAGTGTGATACTTGGACGTATTAGAGTGTCTTATATTAAGAAGGAGAGATTGTGTTAAGTCATGGGAAGGATATAAAGAATGTGGAACATGAGAATACTGTTGATGGAACTACAGAGGATTTGGGAGCTTTTTAGAAAAGCTACACAGGTCTTTTGTATGATGTCATCAATTCATCTCCTAACATTTATCCAAAACAATGAAGCCACAAATGGCTACTGCTCAAATTCCAACACCAGCTTTACTTGTAGTAGCTAAGAACTTGAAGATGCCAAATGCCTACTATTTAAGTAGATGAGCAAATTGCAGCATCTTTGTAACATGATACGTTATCCTACAATGAAAATGAATGTTGCATTGCTGCACACATGTGCACACACACAAAGACACACAAAGAGAACAAAAATACTACAGTGTTTCTGAGTATTATAAAATAACTATTCTGAGTAAAAGAATCCAGAGAAAAGGGGTAGCTGCTGCATAGTTCCAAAAGTCAATTAGACAAACTGCACATTAGGAGTGGAGAAAAAACACACCATAGTGAGTCACAGGGCATGGGTTTAATGACCTTTTTTGTGATGATGGCTTTACAAATATTTATATAATCCAAACTTATGAGAAAATGCAGTTTAAAAATGTCCACTTCGCTGCTTGTCAGCAATACATTAATGAAATGGCTTACAGACTAGTTTAGAGCTTGCTGGAGGATTTTGCTGGTATAATTGTGTCAAAGATGTCATACCTGTTAAACTATAGATTTCAAGACGTTCCCTAAAACATGTACCCCAATGTAAATAAATCATTTCTAACATGTATAAATAAATCATTTCTAATTTGGGGCTCATTGTTTTGATGACTGCTCTTTTTACTAATATATAATCCTCACGTACTGAATTCTACAACTTCCAAAATCTAAAGCTTTTGTACATCAATGTCACAAGTAGAAAATTCCATACCTGCACCCCTTTATGAGTTGTAGTCAAAATCCAGATATACAAATTACAGCAGAATTAGCATCTTTAAGGAGAGAAGTATCTTACAAAGACCTGTTATACTTCCGTATACATTTCTGTTTCATGCCCAGATTCCCTTCTGCAAGCCTAAATCAAGGATGATAAATGGCATATGATGATGCTAAACACCAATACAAACTCTCTGCAAAGGCTTGTGTGGGCTAAAACTTGAATGCATTGCTCACTTTGGTGTTTTGCTTGTCTCTGCTCTGTGATGTAACAATATCATGGGAAATGTTACACAGCCTACATCTATCCCTACAGACAACAATGGTAAGAAACGTAGTAAGGAATTGTTGGTCAATAGCACCAGACAATGGCACACAAGTGTGAACATCTTCCAGAAAATTATAGTGTAGGAACGGCAATGGCCCATGACTTGAGGAAGAAGAAAAATAAGCCACCCATTTTATTTGCCAAAAATGAGGAAGGAGTTAATGAAAACTTGGAAAACTATATGAAACTAACAGCGAAGATCTAGGCATTACATCGGAAGAGTGGATCCATGCTGCAAAAACAGTCACCAAGTGGTATCCTCATCACAAAACAAGGAACTATCTATCACAATGAACTGAAAGGTGAAGGCAACTGTGAAGAGCTAATAGATTTGTCACAGGCATATAATAAAATGTAAGACATTGAAATGTTAGAAGTTAGTGGTGGTAAAACATCTGCTGATCATAAAGTAACAGAGAAACCCACAGATAAGCTATTTAAGGTCATTTCTCATCAAAAGTGACATGTACGATATGCACTGTCCCTAGTGTGTGATTTTAGTAATTCATCCTTGTGATCAGATTACCCACATGTCAGAGAAGAGTAAATACAAAAGGCTTTCATGAGCAGCAAATCAGTGCAGGCTTTACATCACCTAATGCAGACTACAGGCTTTTTAACATGCCTAAGACTTGGTGCCCTTATTCACTAACAGTAAATAGGCATATTGTTCTGGACATTATGAAAATTTCCGATTTCAATTTTAGATTTAGTAAGTTGTCATTAAAAAAGTTCTTTTCTGTAATCAATGCACAATGAAGCACACACACATACACAGACACACACACACACCTATTCTGATTATGTGTGCATAACCGTAAACTCAATATTCAAAGTTTTTTTAAATAACTCAATGGAAGACACACATAGAGAAAAGAAACATTTGAACAAGCTGACATTCCTATTCCCAACTGGGATTAAAAACAGCAGCAGTGCTGTGCTGTATTGTTTCAGCTTTTCTGTTGTACACAAGTGCCCTTCCTTGTCCTCTATACCTTGTGCATGTTTGGACTGTTTGCAGGTTTGTTCTGACTCTCACAGAGCTGAGATGCTGTTTAGTGGTCCTAAGCACAGGAACATGGCAGCTAGTCATGAAGAAAAGATGATGCACAGACCTACCTCTCTCCAACCCTGAGTGACATTGCTGCTGGCTTTGAGTTCAGATTCAATAAGTCTGTGATACATACAGAATAAATTGCTCTTAAACAGGAACACGTATAAAAACAAGGCTATGCATTTATCATTTGGAAAGTATGTTGTGATGAGTTTACTAGATTCTCACCCTGTACTTTCTCTAGAAGCAGGAATTTCATGTGATTTTTTTTCATAGAGCAAAACAAACATGAATATTAGGAAATAGCTCTATGCATTTACATATACGTCTAATTGTTCACAGTTGATTTAAAATACATATAAAAATGTGTATATGTGCCCATGCACATTATACATGAATTACAAACATGACATGATATGAAAATATATACATGAGGGGCTTTGTTTTCTTAGTACCTGAATAAGTTACATACTATAAAATGCTTCTGTATATTTTTGCGAGATAGAGGAGAATCTCTCTGACATTGGGAAAGTTCCAGGAAATCTAGACTTCTTGCCAAATGATTTCAATTAAAGGAAAAATAAGGGATTAGTAGAAAGTACTGGGGTTTGGAAAATTTGCCTGTTTCACTTAATTCAGGCATTCTGTACAGAGAATGTTAGTCAGTGCTTCTAGGATGGGATTAAAAGAGAAAAAAGAGAGGAAGAAAATAATAATGACTATCACAAAAATGAACAAATTAGGGTCTAGAGAAATGCTTCAGTGGTTAAGAACACTGGCTGCCCTTGCAGAGGACCTAGATTCAATTACCAGTACCCACATCAAAACCACCTGTAACTCCAGTTCTAGGGGATTTAAAATCTTCTTCTGGCCTCCATGGGCACCGGGCATACAAAATGCATGTAAGCGAAATATTAATACACATAAATAAACACAATTTTTGATTAATTGATTAAAAGTTCCAACTCAACCCTCTCACGTCATATGGGTTTAATTGAATTAACCTGACTGAGAACACAAAAATCAAGTCCAACTTCATATAGGGAGAGATTTTTGAGTCTAAGAGAAAGAAGATATGGGAATAAATGATGATGAAATAAAGGAATGCATTGTTCAGCGTTCTATGAAATGAACCTGAAAACAAAGGATGATGTAAAAGCAAAGATTGTGCAGACTCTCTCATATTCAAATGAGTTCTTATCAAAGGTGGCCATTGGCATTTTGATAGTGTGCTCCAGCAACAGCAGTATCACTGTGTATTGGTGTGCTACAGAGCACATTAAATGCTCATTCCCTGGAGTGTACCGTAAAGTGTGGAAGGCACATGTCTACTGTCTTCAGACTGGAATCTCTGGAATCCAATTCCCAGGTAAAAATCCCAGCATGTACCATCACTATGCTCTGGCTCTATGTGAGATTTTTACATGAAAACAATGTCTACCAAAAGGGCACTGTAAACTCATCTCTTGCTACTTGGGAGCTTGGAAACAGCAATATATCTTTACAGGTATCTATAGCCTGGTATTTGATTTTAATTTCAACTGACAAGAGCAGAAGCAAAAACTACTATCCTCCAGTACAACTGTTCATGGCTACATTAACAGACAAGAAGGAAGTGCACCGAGTGTACCCAGAGACCACTGGTCCCATAACAAGCTCTGCATACTAATAGAGGTGCCTCTGTCTGTGAAGATGTAAAAGGACTCGTGACAAATGATGTGTACCAGGAGACTGACAGCTCATCTTCTTCTGTGCTTGCCCACTGCATTATGGAAGAGAGATGGGTCTCCAGTTGGTAACACACACACACACTGCTTCCTCTTTCCATTACGTGTTTTCTATCAACCCTCTCATTCTCTCTTGTGTAGCAAGTGACCTTGTCCAATATTTGAAGCTCTTTTAAAGCTAATGATCTTAGACTTTGGAAATAGTTTCAAACGTATGAAAGATTATAATATAGAAAATAATAGCCAGATGTTCCCATTTCTCCTGAGGACAGAATTTGGACTGCTGCCATTCAAACCAGAAAGAGAGTACATTCTTTCTGGTCATCAAGGGAGATGGCAGTGATGGGAAAATCACAGAAGATTCAGAGAAGAGAAGGACTGAAATCTGAGGAAACTTTGTTTCATGAAAGAAGTGCTCCTATATGAAATATGAGTTTAGAAGCTGATCCAAGTGTGTTCTGCATCTAAACAAGAATTTGCTAAGCATTAGCTGTGAGAATCAATGAGCGCCGTGGAAAAAAAAAAACAAGTAGGATCATCTAAATCGTATAACAAAATACGGCTCTGCAAGCGGGTTTTATAATTCATTTTACAACAAGGGTTCCCGTATGTGAAATTGGTGGGTGGTATTTAAAGACAAGGCACAATTATCATACTGCACACAGTAGGGGTGGATCATAGATATTTCATGAAAGAAGTAAAGCGTCCACAGTACTGTATGATCTCACTCATATGTAGACCATAGAAAGCAACCTGTGCTTCTTGAGACTAGAATAAACAGGATTGCAATTGGGAGTATCTTAAAGGTTGTGCATTTATTTTACAAATGTTTGCCGTAAACTTATGAAGCTCCAGCATTTGCAGAATCAGAGGGAAAAGATGTGTCTGAGACAAAAGTGCTTCTCATTATGTAAATGAGAGCATCATGCCTGACCCACTCTATGGGTGGCCACTTGTTGTAAATTAGGGCTGAACACCAGGAAAAGGATCAGATTCTGCTTCAGTTCAATATTTGTGTCTAAAAAATATAAAGTATCCCCCCACCTTCATTGTCCAATTAGGAAATATAAACCAACAGTGGAAATGACCTGCGAGTAACAAAACATCAAATGAGCATTAGTACGATAAACAAAAAGTAAAAAGAAAACCCCTCAGTACAAAACAACCCATAATCAATCTGAAATTAAACAAGGAATATTTACATTGCTAAAAATTTAATCCCAGTTCTTCCAAGAAATGATTCTGGAAGGTCAATTTACAGAATAAGGAAACTATGCATCCTAATTCTCACCAGTTATAAAAAGTACATATAACATATATTAAAATTTGAAAAAAGCTATAAAATATTAGAAGAAATCATAGGAATGACATGTCAATATAGTGGAATATGTAAGAATTTGTTTTTGCACAAGACCCAAAAAATCAGGAAAAAAATGAAAAATACACAAATGGCATTACATCAGACTCTTCTGTTGTTGATGATTATTTTTGTTCTTACATTCCAATCAAAGTTTCCCCACACTGCCCCCTCTTCCCAGCCTGCCCACCCCCAGCTCCATCCTTGCCTCTCCCACTGTTTCTCTTCAGATACAGGTGGGCCTCCCATGGCTATCATGCTATATCAAGTTGCAGTAAATCTAGACACCTCCTCTTATTAAAGTTGGATGAGGCAATCAGTAGGATGAAAGGATCACAAAAACTGGCAACACAGTAAGAGACAACCCCTGCTCTCACTGTTAGGACTCTCACAAGAAGACCAAGTTACACAGCTGTAACATATGCAAAGGACCTAGGTCAGTCCCATGCAGGTTCCCTGGTTGTTTGTTGTTTTGTGAGCCCCTATGAGTCCAGGTTAATTTGTTCTATGGGTTTCCTTGTGGCCCTTGAAACCACTGGGTCCTATAAACAATCCTTTCTCCCCCTCTTCCACAGGATTCCTCAAACTCCACCTAATGCTTAGCTATAAATCTGCATCTGTTTCCATCCATTGCTGGAAGAAGCCTCTCTAATGACCATTGAGTTACACATCAATCTATGAGTATAGTAGAATATCATCGGACTTTTATATATATAGCAAAGGGGCCAACCACCCCAGTGAAGAGAGAGCAGAATGAAAGAAAAGATTTCTAAATTATGCATCTAACAAGGGGACTCATATTAATAATATATAATGAAAAAATCTCAATAGCAAAACCATAAATAAAACAACTTAAGTCTTTTCCTAAAATAAAATCAAACACAAACACCAGAATTTGCTATATTGAACAAAAAAAGCCAAATACAGAAGAGAAAGTGTCAGTTGATCTCACTCATCTGTAGAATGGAAGAGAAACCACAAAAGCCTTTGGGAATAGAAAAGTAAGAAAATCTTTTAGCTCTACCTCTGGTCACTTCAAACCAGAACTCAATTACATACCAAAAGGCATCATAAGGTAACATTTTGTCCCACACTGATGTGAAATGTCTTGTGTTGCTTTTATTGGTTAATGAATAAAGATGCTTTGGTCTATAGCAGGGCAGAATATAGCTAGGCTGGAAGAGATACAGAGAAAAAATAGGCTAAGTCAAAGAGATGCCATGTATCTACTGAAGAAGAAAGATGCCAGAACAGAACTTACCAGTAAACCACAGCCTCATGGTAATATACAGATTAATAAAAATGGGTTAATTTAAGATGTAAGAGGTGGTTAAAAAATTCCTGAGCTAATAGGCCAAACAGGGTGGTAATTAATACTGTTTCTTTGTGGTTATTTGGGTCTAGGAGGCCAGGAAATGAATGAGCAGCCTCCATTTACACCACATCAGGGCTAACAAAGAGGTTATGGCAAATTTGGACCCTTGTAGACCCAAGGAAAGAATCAGCAAGCTGTACTAAGCATCGCTTCTGCCACTTCATTGCCTTCCTAAATGTTGCCATACCTGGAGATTTTCAGTTCTTTACCTGTGTCCCTCCTCATTTCCTCCTTGCTTTCTGTTTCCTTTTGAAGATGCTATACAGGGCAGAATTGAATGTGTCATCTTTGCTAACTCTTCATTCCTACCATATTTCTCATGAATACATAAAAATGCACTTATTAGCAAATTGAATTTCACTCATTCATCCTTTGGTACAGGAGTTCCATTCTAAGTGTATGAAATTATTGTTCTTTTTTCTTTTTTCAGCAGTTGTAGCAAGTTACAGCAAGAAGAGAGAAACCGATTTAGTGATGATGGTGTTTCTCTGCCAATGGGTAGGAAGGTCTCCAATTCCCCAGAATGTCTACTTTCCTCACTGCTAAAATCTCCTCAAGTGAAAGGTGGGAACAACCCCACTCTGCAAGAATCCTAGCAGTTCCTCAGTTCAACCAAAATTACTGTTTATTATAATTCCCCTGCCCACCCTTTAAAAATTCCTATGTACTTTATGGCATTTGAATAGATTCTCTATTTCCTGTCACAATATAGAATAATATGTTGCTGTAATAGAATTTAAATGCAGATAGCTGGTGAATAAAGCATTATTTTTTCCCACCACTGATGAGAGTTTCTTGTGCACCAAGCCAAATTACAGCCTTTTGTTGTCTCCCAGAATTCACAACTCCAAAGCATCCCATGCTGTTCATAGTGGGCAGTGTCAACCTTCCAAAACTCCAGGAATTTTTGTTGTGTGTTTTGCTTGTATTTTTGTTTATTTGTTTGTTCCTGGTTCATTAACTTATCTAAATTTTTAATTTTTCTTACAAAAGATAGTTAGCTCTTGAATTTTTCTTTTAATTAATTAAATTTCAAGCTTCTGCTCACCATCTTCTAATCAAGTTTTCTACAAAAGCATGTGGTCATGTGAGTATAGTAAATTACTTAAGTCTTTAAAATACCACTATATCTTAAGTATTTCTAGAATTTCCAAGAAAGCAACAAATCTGGCAGAATGTAGTTTATTGTCAGTCAAATGCTAGCAATTTCAGATCTATTATGCTTAAAATTTTAAGGTAATTAACTCAGTCCACAAACAAGAAAAAAGATATCCAACCAGGAGATCTATTTCATATCAATATTTTAAGTGCTTCAATACTCAACATTTCACACTCACTAAGTCTTCCACAGCCTTGCTTCCAGGAAATCAATCAATTCCAAATCAAAGAGAACATCTAACAAGACTTGTGAAATGCAATCCATATTGGCAGGCAGGCAGGCTGTCAAAACTTACCCAAGAATCCAATGAGCAAAATCTCTCCTAATCTCTAGAAATGAATAAATTATGCCACCATCTTGAAAATCTATATTTATTATTTCCCCAAATACAGACAGTAAGTATATTATTTTACCATATAGCCAACAGAGAAAATTACTCTGCATAAGAAAAAAATAAACACATCAATGAGCATGAATAGAAAGCCCACACTAAAACAAAAACACTAAAATGTAAAATTATGTATATGTATGCATGCATACACATGAACTTTATTAATGGAATTATGTCAAATGAAATATTCCATATATAGCTTTAAAATATTTTCATACATAGTATTAGTGTTGCAATTGTAACATAAAATACTGTTATATCTGCAGTCTTTTACATTACACTATCTAGGGGGTCACAACACAACTTCACTGCTGACTACACAACTTTGGATGTTTAACACAGCTGGGCCAGCTTTTCCATCTGCAAAGTAGCAATGTACTCATTGCTGCGGTCTGCAATGGGTACAATAAGTCTCTCTCTCTCTCTCTCTCTCTCTCTCTCTCTCTCTCTCTCTCGTGTGTGTCTCACATCTCCCCATGACAAGACACTCAAACAACACTCAAACGCTCAAACTCTACCTTAGTGGAGGAGGCTCCGTTAATTGATGCTGGTTCTGAATTGAATCAACGAGAGTATTTGCTAAGGGTTGACATCTTTGTGCTTCACATAAACATGCAACACATATGAATTCCATGCGCAAGATCCTCAGATTATACCAACAGATTCTCCACTGTTCCCTTCTCCTTGTCAGGCTTCTTTCAGGCTACTACACCAAGAGCAGGTCTGTAGCCTTCTTTGCCTTTCTGTTGGGTTTGGACAACAGGGAGAGGGAGTGGGTCGTCAAGGAGAGAAGAATGACACTGTCATTCCCTGACTCCTCTCATTGAGGCTGCTTAAACTATACAAATCTTTCCTCTAAAAGGAAAAAAGAAGTGCTACTACTGCCCTGTGAACAGCTGTCCTGTCTTCAAGGTCTGCTAACAGCTCCTTTCTCTGGATTCTTCAAACCAATGGATAGGAAGAAATCTACATTGCTAATTGTGCTAACCTTTTCTGCTTCTATTCAGCATACCTTAAACTTTGACGAAAATACCTCTTTTGAGTGAGTTGTTTTATCTTTCCAGGACCTAGATGACACAAAAATAGGTGTGAAAAGATATAGCCAATATATAAATAAAAACCAATAGGATATTCAATAGGTATTAAAAACATAAAAGAGAGAGTACTTTTAGACTCCCTGGTCCTGGATCTATCTTTTCTTTCTTTAAAAAAAATATAGATTATTTTTTAAAAAGAAGTACCAATCCAAATGCCCACTCCCTCTCCTCCTCCCATTCCCTCCACACACCCTCGCACCACACCCCCCATCTAATCCTAAGAGAGAGTAAGGCAGTTTGCTTTGTGAAAGGACCAAGGCCCTCCCTACTACATCTAGGTTGAGCAAAGTGTACATCCAAAGAGAATAGGATCCCAAAAAGCCAGAACATGCAGTAGAGAGAAATCCTGCTGCCATTGCCAGTGGCCCCCGTGTGCCCCAGCCTAGCAACTGTCAACCACTTTTAGATGGACTAGGTTGGTCCTATGCTTGTTCCTTCCCAGTCCAGCTGGAGTTAGTGAGCTCCCATTAGCTCAGGTAAACTGTTTCAGTGGATGAACCCTTCATGGTCTTAACCTCTTTGCTCATATTTTCATTACTTCCACTCTTCAACTGGACTTTGGGAGCTCAGTCCATTGCTCCAATGTGGGTCTCTGCCTCTGTTTCCATCTGTTGTTGGATGTAGGTTCTGCAGTGATATTTAAGATAATCATCAGTGTGACTACAGGGCAAGTCAAAATCAAGCCACCTCTCCTCTGTTGCTTAAGGTCTTAGGCAGGGTCATCCTTGTGGATTCCTGGGAATTTCTCTAGAGCCAGATTTCTGCTAGCCCTGTAATGGCTCCCTCAATCAAGATATCTCTTTCCTTGCTCTCCATCTAGACTATCCTGTTCCCTCATAAACAAAAGATATTGAGCCTATAGTTCATGATCCTAGAGAAGCTAAGTAATAAGGTGAACCCAAAGAAAAACATATATAGACCCACCTGGAAATTGGAAATAGACAAGATCGCCTGACAAAATTGAGAGCATGGGGGCAGGGGGAGAAGGAAGGGTAGAAGGGTTGTGGATCTATCTTTTTATTCATCCAAATCTAACCTATTCCTAGGGATGAGCTGGCAAATTTTTGGCAAGAATGAACTCTTCAGAATCATAAAGCCCTGGTTTATAGAAGAGTTTCCAATCTATGGTATACATATTTCTACTATAGTGGCCTTCAAACTATAAAAAGCTTATTTATTGGAAGCTAAGGAGAATGCTCATTCAGTAAAGTGCTTGCTGCACAAACATGAGGATCATGCATATAATCCCAGAACTGGGTACATGGAGAGAGAAAAATTTCTGAGGTTCATTGACAAGCCAATCTCATTACAATAACAACTTCCAGAATTAATGAGAGACCCGGAATCAATTGAAGACGTGGATAGCAATAAAGATAGATACCTGACATTGATTTTTAACCTCCATATGCACAGATGTGTGTGCACATGTGTGTCTGAGCATTCAGAAGCACACACACACAGACACACACACACACACACACACTTCATTTCTAAAAGCTGAGACCTTAAATTAAATACTGTTTTTCACAATCTGATGAGCCAATCAGTTCAAAGTTCCAGGAGCCCAGGTCTTACTCCAATCTCAGGTTTTATAATTCTGGTCTATATCAATTAATTCTGTCCTGTCTTCCCTGTTTTATGTCTCTCTTGCTTTTTCCTCATCTAAACCAAGTTAATTGAATACAGTACATCTAGCATAACTGCAAATCTGTTCAGATTTCTACAGCGTCTACTCTTGCCCTCACTTCCTATGCTATGCTCTTCTGCCCTTTGCTATTTCTTATACATTGGGTCTTTCTTTAAATACCAAAAGTCACACTATAGCAATCAAAAGATGGTGAAAGTATAGCTACTAATCATAACATTTGGCATGGATTTGGCACTTGAGGGAGTTTAAGAGACAGATGAAATTAGAGAATCATGGCCACAACTCAGTAATGGTTCCCTAAGAAGCAAGCACCAGAAGAAGAAAAGGAAAGTCAAAAGCAGCTTTGCTTCCTTTTGCTGACAAGAATTTGGGAGCAAAGAATTGAGAAATACACATTTTGTCATTCCTTTCCCCCAAGGACATGCACAAAAACCTTGGCTTCAAAATCTATATTGAGACTCCTTCCTCTCCATCTTCTGCAATGTCTGTAATAGTCCTGATATCAGAAATGCAGGTTAAAGTCTCTGAACAATTATGGAAGGAGAATCACAAAAGCCTAGATGAGATTCATTTTACCTGACACACACACATCTATACATACATATATATATATATAATATGTATGTCATTTAACCCACAATGGAAATAACAATTGTATGTGCTACATGAAGCTCAGTTTCTTTTCCCCAGAATCCTTTCAGAATAGGTACATCTCAGAGGCATTTGCTATCTTTATAGGTAATTCTTCTTTACATGCATCAGTTCTTAATTAAAAATATAATGAGAAATACACTGTCCCAGACCATCACTGGTAGTTCCATCTGATTCCAGTGGTCAAGACTCTACAAAGCCAAGCTGTTGAGAATAGTGGAGATCTAATCTATATCAATGCAGCCCCAAATTCTCAATACCAAGGAGAAATGATAAGACTAACTCCCACTCCCCAATGAGTAAAAGTATAATGGAACAAATAATAACCCAGTGAGATCATCCTATAAAGCCAATTCACTTGGAAAAGTCCTTGAGACATAGAGCAAGAAAAGAAACAGCTTTCTGGATGAAAAGACATCTGAGCATGGCTTTCAACAAAGAAAGCACTGGGAATGAAAGAAAGAAAGTAAGCACTGGGAATGGCATGAGCTTTTTCAGTGTCAAAGCAGACCCCCAGTGGCACACCTCCTTCAATAACACCACACTTCCTAATCCTTCCCAAATTTAGGAATGAAGTATTCAAAAATAAAAGACTATGGTGGCCATTTTCATTCAAACCACCACATGAAGTCAACAAAAGAAGCAAAAGAACTGATTCCAAAAGGATGGAAATCGTTTACAATAGAAAGAGCTGTGTACCACCAAGGTGGATGTCATGAGCCATCAGTCATCTGGAATGGCAGACTATGTAGGAAGCAGCAGAAATATACTTTCTTTCTTAGTGGAATATATAACTACCAATGAGGATGTAAGACAGTCTGTTGGCAGAGGTTGCTCATTCGTTCCTGGCCACCCAGAACTGAAATAACCACATGGAAATTATATTATTTGCAATACTCTTTGGCTAATTGCTTAAGCATATTTTAAGCTAGCTCTTCTATTCTAAACTAACCCATCTCCATTAATCTGTGTATCACCACGTAGCTATGGCTTACCGGGTAAAGTTCTTTCCCTAGTGTCTGTCTCCAATTGAGCTATAAGGCTTCTCTCTGACTCCACCTATTCTTTCTATATATCTTTTTCAGCCTGGCCTTGTTCTGTTAAGCCATTGGCCAAAAGCAGCTTCTTTATTAACCAATGGCAATAAAATATACTCTTAGCATACAGAGGAGAATCCCACATCACCAGTCCATTGAAATTATGCTTGTATAAACATCTATTTATAACTATTATCACATTAAGCATGGACAGTAACCCTGAGTCACAAATCCTAAGCATAAAAAAACAAAAACAACAATAATTTTAAGATAATCAAATATTTATTTGTCTACTTTGTGCAGTAATTGCCCTAAAGATCAATACTAAGACAACAAGGTAAGTAACTTTGAAATTTTTCTTAGCTTGGGAAAATTATGTGGCCTACATGTGCTTAACTTGGTAGACTTAACTATATATATAACAAGTTTAAATTAATCATTCAATAAATAATTGACAAAGGTAATGATTGCTACAGACAAGCAATGTTGACAATAACACCAATGATGTGTGTACTTGTACAAAAGAGAAAAAGGAGGAAACTAAGACAATTTCTAAATCTCGGAAAACTTCCTACCATATTTTACAACATTTAAAATTGATTAATAGGATGGTATACAATAATCATCCTATTATTTAAGCATGAGGTACAGGTGTAAATTCAGCTAGATGGAAAGAATGAGTGTTGAAGGCTATCCTGAGCTACATAGCACAGACACCATCAAAACTAAAACTAGAAACCTGAGAGAGATTAAGTTATCTAAAAAGCTGATCAAAGGCAATATGATGCATTTCATTATTATAAATAACTTGGTGCTATATGCACATCCTTGACATCTATGCATTTATATATATGTTATTGGCAATAAAGTTATTTATATAAACTTGCCTCAAGGAAGTAAGGAAAGTGTCCCATTTCAAAATCACTAAGAATAAAGGTATTCATGGAAAGGAGAGACCTCTACAATGAAATCTTTAATCCACTGAAAATGCTAGAAGATACGAAGACCTCCCATGTTCCTGAGATATTGGCTATGCCACCCAAAAGGACATATAGGGTCGGTGCAATAAAGACACTGTAGAGCAAGAAAAAAAATCCTAAAACTCATATGCAAAGGTGAGAGACCCTGGATATCAAAGCCAACGTAAGCAGGGAAAAAAATGGCTAGGTCACAATACCTGACCAACAGAACAATAGTGACAAAAGCAGCAGGCTTCTGCTACAGAAGTAAGCACACAGCCAGTGGAATAGAACAGAAGATGCTGAAATGAATCCACATAGCAACAGCCACCTCATTTTTGATAAAGGTATCAAAAACATACAATGCTCAGGCTGACAGATCTGAATTCTGAACTTAGCGCTGGTCTGTACTGCAAAAATTAGGTATTGACCAAAAAATATCTTTCTCTGCCAACACTCAGGGAAAAAAAGCAATAAAGTAAAGGAATGATAGTGGTATGGGTAGAAACAGGAACACCTTTTAGAACCAACCTCCCAAACAGCTATTGCTTTGAATTGAATCATTCTGAAATTCAGAGTTTGTTTTCAAACTTATTAAAAATAGACAAAAAATCGATACCATAATGTTAACACCTTAGTGTTTTACAGATTTTAAAAAGCACGTGCAAGATGTGGAGGTACTCCTACCTGAACTAAGATCTTCCATAAATTCACAGGAAATGCAAGAACAGGCACAGCTGTAAAGTTATGGGGAGAATTACAGTCTGAAAGGATGCATGTGGTACCCGACAACAACTTGTGACTGCAGTTGTAAAAAGGCTGTAGATATTCTTCTCACTCCTGGGGGTTTATACTTTTTTATTATTTTTTTATTTTACATATCAACCACAGTTTCCCCTCTCTCATCTTTTCCTACTCCTTTCCCCAATGTCTTTTCCATCCTCCACCCACTTCTCAGAAAGTTTTATACATTTCCATTCTTCACTTCATATGAGTTACCTGTCCTTTGTAGACTCTGAAAGGAGAAGCAACACATAGGAATGGGCAGGTGAGTCAATAGGAATTGGCACATACACCATTCAACAGGACAGAGAGGAAACAAGACCAGCTCACTGAAGAGCCATGTGGATAAAAAGAACTCATTAGCTTTGATCCATAGCAATCTTTACCAAGAGTTGCCCTATATTGAGAAGTTTGACTTTATATATGACCCATGGCGGGGACCTAACAGGTACTAGTTTGACCACTTGGGAAACAGCAACTGCAGAAGGAAATAAATAGCATAGTTACACAGGAATCAGAACCCCTGGTGGGTTTCCATGTGGCAGTTCATGGTGTGAGTGTATGAGTCACCTGGAGGTCAGGAAGGTAAGATCCCCTTACAAGGTCATCTACTCTAGGGTGAAAGGCTGCCCTCTGGGTTCACATGAAGTCTGATCCTAAAGAAGCCAATACAGGATGAAAAGTAGCTAAAGCCACTGGCTTTTCTGTAAAACATTGCAGTGTTCCACCTGTTCTCCTGTCAAGGCAAAGCCTGCTTCTGATTCTGGCCTCAGTAAACGGATGCTGTGATGGGAAAAGTACATAAGTTAATCTGATCCATAAGAAACTGGTAAGCAGACTATATAGGGCCTATGCCCATCAAATAGGCAATTATGTCCTCACCTGTGTGGGAACTACCACAAGCTCTTACAAAAACAAATGAAATGTCAGTAAATGGCATATGAGTCTTGCCCAACTCGGTATAGATGGCATACACCGACAAGTGTCGGCAACAGAGGCAGTCACTTGGTGGCACTGCTCTGCCGAACTGGACTAAAGACAACCAGGCTCAATGAAAATAAATTTTTATTTCACAACGGTACTGGGGCTGAGTTAACTGAAGGAAAGAATGGGTTAATTACACATAGCTAAAGAATTTGAGTATAGACGGCCTAGGTGGAAAGAGGTATTCCCATAAGCCATAAAGTGGCTGAATGGAAATCCTGGTACAAGGGATGGTGTACCTCCCTGAACTGTTAACCAATGAGTTCCTTGACACCTCATAAGATAGGACATAAAGGCTACGGCTGCTGCTGTTGGCTCTATGCTATAATAAGAAGACCCTATTGGTTACAGGACACGGAGAAATAAAGCTTTGACTATTCCTGGAAGTACATTCTTTTCTGACTGGCTTTCATAGTGTCAGTTTGAGCTATTCAGGCTGAAGAGAATTATCATCAACTGTCCTGCCAAGCTGTACACATTACATTATACAACATTAACATGCCCTCTAAGATGTACATGCTTGTACAATAATGGCGTGGCTATTGCACAAACAACCAACAACTGTCCAGTTTGAGTTTCGGCCTGCTCTACGGGAAAGAACTTATGTCTGATGCTACCTACAAGCCAGAGCAAACACCTATGCCTGGTGAAGTCATAGGCCCCATGGGTAAGCAGCTGCTATTGTTTTGTTCAGTAGATGTGCAGATCACAGTGCCTTCCAAACATCTGTACTTGTACTTGTTGATCACTCTAGATGTCTGCTGTGACCAGTCAGGGAAGAAAACTGGCTTTTTCCCAGAGATTCATAAGCACAGGTGAAGCTCTTTAAAGCAACTGATTGTCGCTATAGCAACATCTCAGTGCTGAATCAGAGCTGGGAATCAATAGTACCCACCCACCCACCTCCAACATACACAGGAAGGGCTCAGAACACGTTGCAGAAGGTGGGGGGGTGGCGAGACAGAGCCAAAGGAAGAGGTGGAGTGTAGTGTTGTGTAGCAACTTCCTCTGAATTTAAACAGTCCCTCTTGGAGGGAGAAGGGAAGCTTATGAGATTCAGGCAGTAAAGCTTTGGTAAACTGACTTGGTATTCTCCTTGTGGTTATTCAAGCACAACACAGTTCATGTGGAGACTCTCAGACCTGTTGAGCTGCTTGCAAGTTGGGCAAAGAGCACCAGGGTTGCAGATCTCCTTAGTCAACATCCATCTGTGCTTTGCGGGACTTGCAATGGTATGATGCAGCTGCTATTGAGCCACCTACTCCTGTATGCAATGACAATAAACACACTAATTTTCCTAGTTGGACTTTGGAAAAATTGTTGCTGTAGTTTCCTGCTGATTCCTTATTTAGAGTGAGTAGATACTTGTTCACGTCTCTCCAGGACAATTTAATGCATCAGATATCGATTTGTGTTGGCTACATTCTTGTACAATAGGTGGAGTCAATGTTCATCAATATACAGATCATTTCAGATAATATATAAGATCCAGAAGTGGTTGTTTTAAAATCCTCTTGGGATGGGGCATGTTACTCAAATACCCAAGCTGAATAAATAGCCTACAAACTCTAGTGAAACACAGACCTTATGAAATCTTCCAAGCCCTAAGTATAGTTTTGCTGGGATAACCCAACAGATAAACTATCAAGTGAAATGGAAGAGACAGTTTAAAAAGTGGCAAGTGTGTGTGGGGGGGAACCAGGATCCCCATCAAAAACAGAACCAGCTTGACTAATTGTCCACATTTATCTGTTCCAGTGATGAAGAGGAAAGCATTCCTGGTTCTAAGGGTTGCAGATGCACAAAGACAGACATGACAAGTCATCTGTCATGTGTTTGGGTGCTAGTCCAACACAGGGATGCCTCCCCTGGCAAATATCCAGTGGTCTATACTAAGTTTTCCTAATAAAGACAGAAGACAGTCTCACTGTGAGTTAAATGAGATGGCAGCCTCCAGAGATCAAGGCTTCCCCCACCAACACCACCAAGTGCAAAGAACTGTGTTGCTACAACTAAGTGTGTAAGTAAGGATAATGATTATCATATAAGATAAACTACAGGGAAGATTCAGTTTTAACATTATAACAGGAATTTCTTTCTAACTCCACTCCCAAGCCAGAAGAGTACACAAATCTTATTACTGTGCCTCTAATGCATTTTTATTTATATACATAAATGTGTCGCAGCAAGCATTAGCTGATCTCAGAGAAGTTCTTTGTATGTGATCTCCAAAAGAAAGAGGCAGAGATTGGCTAAGAGTTAAGAGCTTCCTCTAGTTTATAAAATGCATATACATACTTGGCTTGCTTAGTGCTTTTGTGATGGCGCCTCCATGCCCACATTCTGTATGCTCCCCCATCTCAGTGCACAGTGCCGCTCCTTTCTAAATGACACCCCCCAACACACACACCTTCCTGGGTGCCTATCTGTCCTGCAATGACTGGCATATGGGTGGTAGATGATGAAAAAAGCCCATCATAAACCTGGATTAATGAAAATTGTCAAGAACCTGGTTGCTTTAGCCTGGTTCCTTATGACAGTAAAAGCCACACACTGGATGTGACAGTGACTGGAAATTGTTATTAGAAAGTGCTAGAGTAGGCTGGTTTTTAAATGCTCACTGTTTTTTCTCTTTTACATTTATAAAAATCTCAGATTATGGCTTTGAAAATACATTATAAATAAATAGGATCTGTGAGTCTCTTAAAGCTTATATAATGTTTTGTCTAGAGAAGCATTTTGCCTGGAACAGACACATTCCACAGCATGAACTCTTACCAGGCTTGCCTGGCCACATGTGGGTGTGGCTTTTGCGATCCCTCCAGCCAGCTAGACAAATGGACTAGCTCCCTGGATATACAGACTGAAAGCAGAGTTGGAGCGCTAGTCTCATACTGAATACAGAAAAATAGAAACTAGAGAGGAAGCGTCTGATTTACAAGCTGCAAAATCTACCAATACAAAATTAATTGATTGACTCATTAGAATCAAATAATATAACTGTGAAACCCTCTCTGGACATGTTTTCCAGTCAATAAAGTTTTGGCTAAGTGCCAGGTAACATTGATTAAGGCTGACTATTGCCTTCCCTGATGTGTTTGATCACCCACCCAAGTACCCTAGAATTCTCACATTTTATATGATTCTGAAACAGATGCTGAATTTGTCACATGTTTTGTTTCCTCTATCACTTCAGTGGATCAGCTTTACCCAACAGAGAAGCTGAATTTACACCTTGTACCTACAAACAGCTTCCTAGCTCTTCCTCTGCCCAGGCCGTGCCTTCCTAAGGCATGGTAGGAAATAGACTTGTAGTGAAAGGGGAGCAGGCCTGCTTTTCGTCCAGCCCAACTCCCACATGGTTAGCTTTACACCCGAAATAACAACACACAAATTGTATTCATT